>JAQMCW010000015.1:8609111-8621300 GCA_030068335.1 Chrysichthys cranchii | reverse complement strand
TATTTTGAGCCCCCCCCCCCCCCCCCCCCCCAGATACCTTGTTCAATTTGCTACCATCCAAGTCTCATTTTCATATGTAAAACAAATCTGTAATGAAACTAAACCCATTGAGCACCTGAACAAGTCCTTGGCGTATTAAAAAAAAAGAGAGAGAGAGAGAGAGAAGAATCCAGTTCTAAAATGTAAACCTGAAATGAAATGTAAACCTGCTGCAATGATGCAATTTATTCACATTTCCTGGTGTGCAGAATCAGCCATTTTTGAACATAATTTAAATCAGATGCCTTGACATTTTGTGCTCATCAAGCTGATTGTTCCCCTATGGGTTCATGACTAACCACTCAACATCATTCTCTCCTCACATCTCAGAAAGCTGTGAGGAAAAGTCCAGCCTTAAACTCTTGGGGCTCTGAGCAACAGTACATAGTCCCCTGGATTCATAACCATACTGGGATATGAAGACAAATCAGTGCAGGAGGGTTTTTTTTGGGGTGTCTTCAGTCCCAAAGGAGAGGCTACGAGTCTTTCAGCATACTGATGCGAGCGAAAATTTTCAGTGCAGGTCCCAGTTTGATGTTCATGGTGCTCATGAGATGGTCTTCTTTCAGTAGCAGCAAGGCCTGGCCATCGATCTCCTGAGCACGAAACTCCTCAGCGATCTCCAGGCAGCCTGGGAATGAAACGTGATCTGGATTAGCAAAAAGACTTACTCACTAGCAACCACATACGCCCTTCGCGGTCTTCCTTCTCGGGGTGGACAAATGTACATTTATTAGCTAGCTCAATAGACTAATAGAAGTTCCAGTGCGCTCCTGGGTTTTGTTTCCTGGAAACCTAACTGACGAGACTAAAAAGTGGCAACTAACCTAATGTAATAACAAGCTAGTTAAGTCCACTAATACAGAGTGAGTAAAAATGACTGAAGTTATTCATTCTTGTGGAGGGGGGTGACTGCCTTTCCTTATTATACAGGGTGCCCTTAAGGTCTTGATCTCTATACATTGCACTAAAGGAGGAAATCTCTGCATATAACATCAGTTCTGATACATTGAGAAATGTCCAGTGATCTTGAATTTATCATATATGCACAAATATCACGATATCCAAGACCATCAATTCGAGCTTTTATTGTAATGACGGTATTTAAATAAATAATTGCCCATGAATCTAGACCTTCGGGACACCCTATAGACTTCATGGAACCCATTGTCTGCTTTCAGCCCTGAGCTGTGTGTTTTTTTTTCTCCTCACACCACATGTTAAAATATTACTTGAGCCTGCCTGGCATCTTTATTTTTACCTTGTCAGGTTTAACTGCAGTGTGACTGCATGCTGTGCTAGTGAGGTGTATGACACTGCATTGCAATTTTGTCAGCGTTTCTGATTCTGAAAAAATATACATCAGTTACACAGTAATACATACACAGTAATGAATCCAGCTAGGAAAAATAATTCTTCCTGCACCCAGATCACACCTGCTGAGAGGCAGTTATGGCTCTGGACTACCCTCAAACACAAACTGAAGACCCCCTCTTCAGGCTGCACCTCTCCCCTGCTTCCCTGTCTACCGTGTAATCCCAATGTAACCCTGGCTTCGTTCTGTCAAGCCTGGTCATGATGTATTCCGGTTACCTACGAGGGTTTCGTTCTCCTTTTAGTTAGATCTGTGGTATGATGTATTTACATTTGCACTCATTTGTGGTTAGCTCTGTTTTCACTGCTGTTAGCTGATTGGTACTTCTACAGAATACTACACTAGGTGTTATTCTGGCACTTATTAACTTGGCACATGGATTCCTTTGCCTAGAAATTCTCCTATTCTTGTACCTGACTTTTGCACTAGTTGTACGTCGCTTTCGATAGGAGCATCTGTTAAATGCCTGTAATGTAATGGACTACTGTCCATCAGTTTGAGAGTTTGTATCCAGATGCTGCTAAGCTGCAGCTGTTGGCTCTTGAGCAAGGCCCTTAACCCTCATTTGTTCGGCTCAATCTGAAGTCGCTTTGGACAAAAGCGTCCGCTGAACGAATAAATGTACGCGTTTGTGGTGCAGCAGGTGGTGGGATGTGGAATGAGTAATATGTGCAATGTTTACAGCATCAAGGTGCATCACACCACTGAGACGTGAAAGTCAGTAAAGCGTACGAGTCTTTCTCTTTCTCCACTGGGCGACTACAAATAATAATAAAAATAAAACCAACAGCCTAGACATCAAGTCCGCTCGTCTCGGATGCCTGATCTCATGCCTTATCACCTCTGGGTTAATTCATGAAATTTAGAAGGTCCTGCTGTTCCCGACACCCCAGTGTTTGTTTTAGCTTCACACAAAGAAAACAAAACCTTCTGTGAAACATGCCCAAACTGACACTCCAATCTTCTCAAGAGTGCCACACCCTACCTGGGAGCGAGCAGATAAACTCATAAACGTCCTCCACGTTCCACTTGGCAGGGTTGCTGGACATGAAGTGCTGCGTGAGGAGGGGCAGCTCCCTGCTGTGGTTCTCGCCGTGATCTGCTCCTCTCTCCTTTCGCAGCCTCTGTGCTCCAGAGCTGGCCACAGACACAGGAGACGGAGGTTCTTCATAACTCGACATGTCCGAACACTGGCTGGACTCTCCGTGACACAGCTGTGAGAGACGTGGGGAGGGTGCTGAGCCCACTGTGCCTGTCTGAGTGCTGGGATTCTGAACAAAAACAACGACGCGAAAATCACTTCACGCATTTCGTGCAGATGACAAAATGAAGCTCCTTTACAGCTGTATTTATTACTTGTTTTTTGCCCTCTGAGCTAGGGTTGTGGTGATGGTTACTGGAGGCTTTCTGCTTCTTGGGGTTCTCTGGAGTTGGCCGTCTTGGAAAAAGACCCATTCGTTTCGTGCATCCCACGTTATATCTTTAAATTTGAAGACATATTAGTTAAGAGCAATAAAAAGTCACATTTATTCTGTGAATCTGTCAGGATTTACAGAGTAGATATTATTCTCAATACCTTTTTGCACATACTGTAGAACAGAACCGCTTTGACCTCTTGAAGTTGTAAGCAAAGTCGACTTTCCCACACAGTTCACAAGACAATGTTGGTTCCTTCTCCCTGTTCTTTAACTCTAAAATGTGCAAGTCAAATAATACATCATTCAAAACCTCTTTGTTCTGAATTCAAGTTGTGTTGGCGCATAAAAAGACTATGATGCCTGCAAATACCTTGCTGTGAGAGATCCTCCATCTCGGAGTCTGCTGTATGACAGTCTTGAATCTTCTTCTCCACGTCTGAGTGCGGCTGCGGCAGTTTGTGCTTTTTGACGTTCTCGAGGAGCAAAGATGGCCGCTCCACCTGGAGTTAACACGTGAAGACATGAAAAAGCGCACAATGAACTTTACATTATAACCCCCCACCCCCACCCTCACCCCCCGGCTTGTAAGGGTAGAAGTCCATAGTGATCAGCACATTTTGCAACAGTGCTCCCTGAGATTTGATCTTCCTTTGAGCGTTTGATAAAATTTTACAGTAAAATGTGATCGATGCAGTTCCATCATTTATATCACTAAACCTAAATCAGGTGTAGTGCACACAGATTAAAGACTTTATACACTATGTAGTAATAGGGCTGGGCGACATGACCTAAAAAAAAATTGTATCACGATATTTTCCAACATTTTCACGATAACGATATTTAATCACAATATATATTATGTTATGAAAATCATGTTCAGAGACAAAAGAAGATGCAGGAAATACATGTCACAAACTCTCGTGCAGACAGTAAGAATGTAATATAACAGGCCTAATGTTTATTCAGCTAATTGTACACATGCTATTCACACAGACTCTTCACTGATGTATTCACGGGGGGTAAAAACACTGCAGCTACCTGCTCATTTCAGATGGAAAGCTGATATTTCTGCGAAATCACGTTACTCTCGATATTCAGCCGGCTGACGATATGAATGGCCATATCGCGATAACGATAATTTATCGATATATTGCCCAGCCCTGTGTAGTAAGCAAATGCAGTGAATAAGACGCCATCTACGATTGAACCTATTTGAGTGGCATTAATAATTAACATTAACCTGAACTAAAGGTGCGAACACCAAACATGTCTCAGCTGATTAATTGTTCCTGGGGTCAACTTCATTATGAGCTAATCTAGTCCTCTGACTGCTGAAATAGTGACCTAGATGGGCTCCAGGTCTAAAATACGTCTTGTTCTGGTCACTCACTCCAAACTTCTACCGATTTAGCAGAAAACGTTTTTGTGGTTTAAAAATGACCACTAGAGGGAAGCATGCTTCTACTGATAGCTAGCGTTCGGCCAAAAATAGGAATCGTTTGATATAGGTATATCCAAGATATCACTTGGCGTATTATTATTTATCCTTTTGGGCAGGAAGGACGAAGAATTTATTGGGGGGGGGTGGACCTAGGCATTTAAACTGATGTGAATGACATAAGCAGTAGGAAAGCCCTAGGCACTCACAGGAAATGGCTCTGCTCCCTCCTGGATAACAAAGCCCTCAATCACATGAGTGAGGATCTGGGGCTTGACGATGGCTTGCGGGGTTTTGCTGTGGCCGTTGTGTGGTGTGCTGCCAGTCACGGTGGGTGCATTGTTCCCGCTGCCCGACGTCATGGCTTGGTTACCATTCACACACACCGGTGCAGCCGCAGGAACAGGAACTGCAGTGTCTGGGCCTGCAGGGCGACAGCGAGCATTACTCAATCAAACTGGCAGGAGACTTCCGTAGTAATCGCTCATTCAGCAACATTTTGCAACGCATGAATGACTAACTAAAGCAGGTTGCATGCAAACTTCAAACGTATGAAACCGTATGTTTGAAGTCTTGCTATTATGCATACATTCCAGAAAGGATTGTGGTTTATATCCAGTGCACCTGCAAAAGGTTCGTGACCAAACTACAGTAGGTGCAAAAACTGCACCTCATTTACTAAGTTCTACAAAAGAGTTGAACATTTTATGGTTTTATATACAGTGGGCTCCAAAAGTCTGAGACTACTAGTTAAGTTATTAATGATGATAACTTGAGTGAACAAGAGAATCTCTGAAATGTGTACAAGAATTTCAGTGTTTTGTAGTATTTGGTTCATCCTCTTTTGAGCCTTAATGCCAGGCATGAACTCCTCAGGTTTGTGCAAACCTGATGACCAGTTTCATTGGAGTGTGGTCTGAACACATGTTTCAACAGAAGAGATTAAGCATGAGGAAAATCTGACCTTTTGTACACAGCAGTTAACATGGTGAATATCTTACAGTTGCTTTCATTTGAACAAAGACCTGGAAATAGTGCAGAATGTTGTATATTAAATCTTTATTACATTCAACATTCACTTTATTTGTTTTAATTTTATTTAAAAAACAAACAAACAAAAAAAAAAAAAAACAGTGTGCCCCCCCAATTTTCAATAAAAACTATCCCCAGCTTTTCACTTTTAGACCCTACTATATGTGTATATCTGTACATCCATATATGTACATAGATCTATACAAACTACTGCGCAAAAGTCTTAGGCACATGCAAAGAAATGCTGTGAAGCAAAGAAGACAAATCAAAAATACTGTAATTAAATCTTTACACTCAAAAAGAAAAATTCTACAGCATGAAGTAAACAGTAATAAACTAAACAAAGCTAGTCCCACATACAGTCTGTAGAGTTTATTAAGGAGATGAGCTGGTAAGTTTTTCTGAGCATCTTGGGGAATCTGCCACAGTTCAGATTCTGGACAATCTGATTCTCGCACTTCCTTTTTGCTTGTAAAACCCAAGAGCCTTCGTTATGTTTTTTTGTCTAAAAGATGCTCTCTTTACTGCCATACAAACATCTCTCAAATACAAATTAAAGGTGTAATGTTTGGAAATCTAAAATGTTTTACTAATACAGAATTCATACAATAAATATCAATAACAAAATCTCTACCAAATAAAAACAAAACAGAATCCCAAAGACTTTTGCACTATATCTATTTCCATCCATCCACCTATACACACACATACACATTACATATATGGATATATTATAAAGTATGGAGTACATCTGGTGCACTCATTGTTTCCGACAGTGTATTACAATCTTGGTAAAAAAAAAAACAAAAAAAAAAACAATGCTGATTTCTAGCAGCATAAAGTATATAAGCCCATGATGCACTAAATATTTGTAGGGAATAAGGGCTCAAGCACTATTTCAGACAAGAAGGCTCTTGGACTATAATCTAAGAAGGTGTCTCATTGTTATGATCAGAGTTATTGGGACAGACACACATGCTTGTAATCCAAATCACTCGTACGTCAAAGTGCGTGTCCCCATAAGAAATAATGGAAACTCAGATAATTCGTTCCACAACACACAAATATTTATATAAAAATTATTAATATAAAATAAAAAGTAAAAATACATAAAACGAAATAGCCTGCACTTCAGCTTTGAAAAGAATCGTGGCTGGTGTGAGGGAGACGAGAGAGTGTCAGAAACAGGAATATCAAAGGCTACAACAAAAACACGGAAACTGGAGTACAAGCAAGAGTCAAAACATCAGCAAGGTAAACACTAGAACATGGCTTGGCGATAGCAAACTAATGCTTCGCAAACCTAGCGTTCATGAGTCAGTCTATTTATAGTCTATATCAGTGTTTCACTGAAAAATTGTTGCTGCCAACCCCCCGGTCGCACGAAATTTTCCGCCCCTCCGTTCGCACGAAATTTTACGTTTGGGGTGCCTTGAGATTTTAGATTTATGGAAAGGGTGCCACAAGCTAGAAAAGGTTGAGAAACACTGGTCTATATAATTAGTGAGCATGGCGCAAATCCGGGAAGTATTCTATCCGCGAGTCCTCCAGCATGCACCGCTATTGGGAGTGCCAAACAGGTGTCCTGCACACGCTCTCCATGACAGAGAGCAGGAGGATTATTGTGTGTTACTTTCACTACATCTCATGGAATCACTGCAGTCTGTCGGCTCACTGGGATCTTTTTCTCCTCGTGAAACTATCCAATGATGGCTGCTTTTGTCTCCTTTTGAGGATTTCGCAGAAATGCGACATTGCATTGTTGTCTATGTGCTAGCGCGGAAGCCAAAATCCCGCAGCGAGTGAGAGACTGAAGTTGTGATCACGTGAGGCTCGGCAGACGAATACTACTCGTATTGCAAAACCTCGCTCGTTCACCAAGTCAAAATTTATGAAAACTCGCAGACCAAGTTACTCGCAATCCAAGGTTCCACTGTATATATAAAATGTCCACACACACTTGTGCAGAATTCCCACAATGCACTAAAAGTGTTTGTACGGAATGACGAGCACCATTCCATTCCTGACAAAACCCCACATGCACTGTGACCTAAACAGGCGACTAGGATTAAATACGGAATATTTCATATAAACATGTGATTATCCGCGCGTGGAGCAGGCTGCTGGATGATTATTCTCGCCTGGTTGGTTTGAACACTTTCCAGTGTAAATCACATGGACCTGACACACACACACACACACACACACACACACACACACTAAGAAACGGCTCCAGCTGTACACACGGAGCGCGTGCAGTCTCTGCTCACCACGCTTCCTCCTCCAGCTCGTGTGTTGTTAATAAGAGCGCGCGCGCCTCGACTGTAAACAACGCAAAACACACAAACAACACCGCTAACTAACGGTAGCTTCGAGTTAAGCGTGTAAAACCAAGCCCAACGTCCATTTTCTTTCCACCGTACCAGTGTGTAGAGGAGCCCCACGCTCACTCGGCGCGTCTCGTCACAATAGTGAACGGCGTCCAGGAGCCTTTGTTCCGCTCGGAGACTCCGGCCGCAGCACGGCTCTGACTCACCGCAGCTCGGGGACGGAAACAACACAAACCCGGGAGAGCCGAAGCGCCTGGAACATTCCCCAGAAAACTTCCTGATATTCCCCGGAGGTGCACGCGCCCTCCGTGAAGCGCGGCCCGACTCGGAGGCGATCCGCCTCAAACTTTTTTTTTTTTTTTTTCTTCCTCACACACAGATTTGTTTTCGGTTGAAAGCCACTCGGTGTGCGTGAGCGGCGCGCGCGCGCTCTCTAACGCTCTTTGTATACAGAGGGGACGTGAAAAGCAGGCGCGCGCGGCCGAGAACGGGATCGCGCACTCGCAGCTTCAACCAATGGGAAGGCGTGTTTCCAAGCGAGCGCGTCTCTGATTGGGTGAAATGATTAAGCGGCTCCACGATGAAGGCAGGGGAGCAGAAAGAAAAGGATTAAAAGGCGTCTAGTCAGGGCTCAGATTAATCTGGATCCTGGGGGGAGTTTTAGCCATGTCTAAGGCTTAATTGTTTCCCAGATAGTCAAAAGCAAACAACCACTATACAACAGGTCAGAGTGACCTGTTAAAAACCCGGATAATATTACATGTACACCAAAACAATGCCTGAAATGTATTTGAATAATCAAAGAATTTGTTCCATCATAGCTTTATGAGGTCACCATTAGCCATATGACTAGTTAATGTACAATAACTACCATTCAGTTTAGATAACTGTGATGCTCAGGAGCAAACAAAAAACTACTACAGATTATACAGCTGAGTGCATAGATTTGCATACCCCTCAGGACAAAAACTAAACAAAGCAATTTATTTTATACAAAGATATCAGTTGCTAAGATTTTCCTTCACTGATATAAGTAAAAAAATAAAATAAAATAAAATAAAGACTGTAGTATGTTATGATTATAATAGTGAAAGTTTAAAAGTCATCAAAAAAAATCTCCCTGCCATGAGCGTTCATCAATCTAGGCGTCAATCCTACAGTCACTCATGTGCTTTACCCTGCTCAGGGTCACTGGGTGAGAGGCAGAGATACACCCTGGATGGGACACCAGTCTGTCACAGGGCACCACACGCACACATTTACACTTAGGGGCAATTTAGTGCCATGTTTTGGGAGGTGGCAAGGAACTGAAGAACTCAAGAGAACTCATAAAGACCTGGGGAGAACATGGGAAAGTTCAGTAAGCCAACCTCAGAATCAAATCTGAGACCCTTGAAATATGAGGTGACAAGACGGCCTGCTTCACCACCACACTGCCCCGATCTTACACTCACCTTCAAATCAGGTCTGGACACCAAGAGGGTCATGGCAATGTTTTTTCACACACACACACACACACACACACACACACACACACACACACACACACACACACACATATATATAGCATTGGGGGGTTTTGGGTTTTTTTTTTAGATCTTTATTTGCAGGCTAAACCCACACTTCATTGTATTCATTTAGCCTTGAATTTGTGTATAAATGGTAACACAAAGTAAAAAAAAAAAAAATCCCACTCAGAAACAATGAGGGGTGCAAACTGTTGCACTCAACAGTATCTACACTGAAAACAACACAGCAGCCTTGACTGTACACAGCATGGACTGCAAAAGGTTATCAGATAGCCTAATCTATTGTCCACTTTAAGTAATAAGAGACCTGGAACAACTGTTCTGATAACGGGTCTTGGCTTCCACTTTGAAAAAGAGAAAGCAGTGGTGACACAGTATATGTATGGAAATCCGATCTTCCAGTAGATATGGAAGGAAAGCGATCTAATCCCGCAGTCAGCAGGTGGGAGTCGAAATAGCGCAGCTTGAGGTCTTGGGACTTACTGTAGCGTGCTTTAACTTTTAGAGAGCCTGGATCTTTACAACAATGCGAAGAAGTGTATTCTTATTCTTGCTTTATTTTGACCTCTGCGGACAGTCACTTTTTGTTAGAAAGACCTGCTTCCCTTTATCTTTTCAGATTGCCACAATACAGCCATTTTCTGGACGCCTTATCTTCTTTAAACTTGAACTTGATCCCCCTGCCCCGCAGGCTTAAAGCTTTTACACACACAGCTTTGGCTGCATATTTCCAATCTCGTGTGTGTGTATCCAGGAAACGTACCAGTATTCATATAACAATGGTATGCAATAAAGACATATTTCAAACACAGCTTCCCTGACCCATGCTGGCCAGCTTGACATGATTTATGATATTAATCTTTTAACTGAATGCACAAAAAAAGGCCTCTCCAGACTACGTCCTAAAACAATTAGGGCTCCTTGCTTTCATAAAAGAGCAATTACTCATCATTCATAATTGAATGTCTGAATGCATAGGCCTCAGCTACACCTGCCAGACAGATAAAGTACGTCCACCTTTATTCCCAGAGCCCGGGGGAATAACAAAGCTGCGCCCCTCACCCTAATTATGGCAAAAGCTGTCACATTCTAGCAAGTGCCTAGACTGGACAATAGACACTGGGGCGTGACAGATCTACTCTTCCACTTGAGAGGAGAGACAGAGCAGGGAGGCCTTTTTTGTTTCACATGGCAAGCCTACAGATGGCAGTGACACAGTAGCGACCGTGCCTCCTGGCTATTTAGACCAAGCTTGGCACTGTCAGGATTTTAGTCTGGGGTTTTCCTTACCCAAATAAATGTTTTGTATCAGCTGTGTTTATCTGTGACTTTAGGATATGCATCAGGAATTGCTGACATCCAGGATAATGTGGCTGTTCTATGAACAACTCAATTTCAAACAAACATTCATTTCATGCACAGAAGATACTGGGCAGTGACTGAGAATATGACTACCTTTTGCGTTCACTGTCAGCTGGCTGTGATCATACAAGCACTGGTCAATCCCGGCTGGCTCTTGCGATGGTTGGGATAGCATCTGCTGCTCACTCTGGCCAAGGCAGTCATCTCTCACTGCAGGAGGAATGGCGTTGTCCTTATCACCATTATCCTGTGTCGCTACTGCAGTCTGCAATTCAGCATCAGAACGGGAAGCTCAGTGAGAAAGGCTAGACGTAAAGGTAACCAGAAATATGCTTGAACCT
Organism: Chrysichthys cranchii; assembly: GCA_030068335.1. Taxonomy (NCBI): domain Eukaryota; kingdom Metazoa; phylum Chordata; class Actinopteri; order Siluriformes; family Claroteidae; genus Chrysichthys; species Chrysichthys cranchii. The sequence goes on along the minus strand of JAQMCW010000015.1, from coordinate 8,610,436 downwards.
GTCTTACTTGGGTTGGCGGAGATTGGAAATGGAGGTTGACGGCCGTTAGCTGCACCTGTTTGACTTTGCTGGGATTTAATAAAGGAGACTGACCGTTGAGCATCCTAGGACTCACAGTCGAATGGAAGATGGCGGCTTGCTGAGCGGGTGGTTTGGGCAGCACAGGGATGGCACACTGTTGGCCCGCCAAAGCAGGTTGGATGGTTTGCACAGCTTGGCCTTGAGGATGGACGCTGGGCTGAGAAAGCTGGGATTGCTGCTGGATCACAAACTGCTGCTTGTGTTGCTGGAGCAGTTGATGGGCCGGAATTTGCGCATATGCTAAAAACGTAAAGAATTCAAAGTGAGCTGTTATGTGAAATGGATTGCAAAAGCACTGGTGCTCCACTAATTTGGTAACAAATACATAGCAAAGCCTTTTCAGATACAGTAGCGACTAAACAAATATAGTTTACCTACCAATGTCAACTGTAGGACATTGAAATTAAATGCAACCTGAGATCTATCTATTTATTTATTTATTTATTTTTAGTTTACGCCGTGCGTTTGGTGCTGCCGAGGATCAAGTGGGTTGTTGTGAAACTGCTCTTTTAAAATCTATAATAGAAGGGAGAATCAAAAAGTAAAGACAAAATACATTTAAAGGCTTTAACAGAAGTAACCGTGAGAAACTGAACATATCACTTTTCCACATAGACCCCAGGCAAAATGACCCATTTGTTGCATCTTTCATGTAGCTTCTATATTCCTGCAGAGAAGAAGTTTTTCAGCTGCTCCCGAAGCCAGGTGAGCTTTACTTTTACTTCATCATCAGAGGTGAATCTGTGACTGCACAGCGCCTCTTTCAGATGTGCTAATCACTCGGCATCAGATCCGGGCTGTAAGGACGATGTGGAAGATGTTGGTACCCGAGCCGTTGCACTGTCGCTGCTGCTGTATGAGGACGTGCATTATCATGGTGCAGCGAGACTGTTTTGGACAGCATTCCTCTTCTTTTGCTGCGAATTGCAGGTTTAAGTTCATTTCACAGCAATGCACAGTCATTTGCACTGCTCAGTGTTTGCCCATGCGATTGGAAATGTGCCAGAATAGACTCCTTCATGCCCTAAAAGTATGTTAACATGATGTGTGTCGCTCTGGATAAGAGTGTCTGCTAAACGCCTGTAATGTAATGTAATGTAATATTCTTGGGCTCTGACTTCTGAATTTCTTCTTTGTTGGAGAAGATGGATGTCTCCACTCCATGCTTTGTCATTTGCTCTCCGGGTTATTGCGTAATTTAATAATTGCCTTTGCTTTTTAATTCTCTCTCGTGTATATATATA
>JAQMCW010000015.1:8581113-8596022 GCA_030068335.1 Chrysichthys cranchii | reverse complement strand
CACACACACACACACACACACACACACACACACACACACACACACACACACACACACACACACACACACAAAAGAGACACAAGCATGAGTGGAGACCTTCCAGTTGGCCAACTGCTGCATAAAACATCGATCAGTGTTTTTGAAGCAACACACTAAATGATTAGAATGAATGGTGTGTCCAATGGGATGCAACTTAACTTCAATTTAACCAGGCATAAAAGCTAGTTGTTGTTGTTGTTGTTGTTTCGAATGTAATACCCAGGCAATATTTTTTTCCTCACCAAACATCACCACTCCAGATTTAACTGTATTATATTGCAGGTGTTATATTTCCAGGATACAAAAATAAATAAATGTAGGTATTCATTAATCCATTCATTTATATATTCAGAAACTACTTATTCCTGGTCAGTGGTTACTCCTGTTCCAGGAATGCTGGCTGGGAGGCAGGAAAACACCCTGAATGGGATGCCAGTCAACCATGCACACACATATTCACATGTTCATAAAGACCCAGAGGCAACATAACATAGTCAATATGGCTACATGCGTTTGGAGGTGTGAAACTCCACACTGACAGCAAGCAACCCAAGATCTAGATCGAACCACAGACCCTGAAGTTGTGAGATGCTAATGCTACTTGCTGTGCTACTATGCCACCTTCGATACAGTAACCGTCCCAGATCAGTATGCTAAAACATGCAAGAAGACTACTATAAATATGTACAGGGTGTCCCAAAAAATGTGCTCACACTCTGAATGACAATAAATGCAGTGTTTACTGATATAGATACTAAGTCGAATGATTTAAATGAAAGAAAATGAAACGAAATGAAAGAGAAGTTTAGACTTCTTCCCCTAGGCTCGTCTACTCATTCCTACATGCTCGCCAATGCTCAAACTGATGACCACTATTTTTTGCAGACGCAGCTGATGACGAAGACCAGTGGATTCGAGAACGTTACGAATCGTCTTTCAGTTTCCTCTTTCAACTCATTAACCTTTGCTGCTTTTGCAGTGTACACGTTATGCTTGAGGTATCCCCATAAAAAAAAGTCCGTCGGCATGACGTCTGGGAAACTTTTTTTCTTCTAAATGTAGTCGTACTTCTGCCATTAGTTCACGTTATTTGCACCCAAACAAAAAATATCTATGAGTAATGGACAGTCAGAGAGTGAGTACATTTTTGGGACCCCCTGTATAAACAGACAACATTTATAGACTTCATAACACTATATGATATGAAGTACAAACATGACTTTTTGGAAGAGTAGCACTGTAAAAGTTCTCTCCAAAGTATAAAAAAAAAAAAAAATCATAAACTGAAGACACCTTCAGTTTTTTTTTTTTTTTACTTCCTCATTTTCACCAACTGTCTTGACAAAACGCTAACTTGTTAGTTGGGCTCTTCGCCACATTTCAGTTAAGCATCTTGGGTTATTTTTGCACCCTTTTGAACCTCATTACAAATTTCCCACTCATACTGTCTTTTCTGTCCCTGCTTGACCTGGTATTTTCAAACCAAATAGGTAAACTAAATGAAGCGAAGCTAGGAGCAGATGATGGCTTTATGGCTATCAGTTAAAACAGGAGGTAAACATAGGTAAATAAACAAAACTTACAAAAAAGAAACTACTATAAAAAGCAAACAGAATTTGTATAGTACAGTATAATATAGTATAGTATAGTATAGGTTCGATCCCCGTGGTCGACCTGGGTGCCTTTCTGTGTAGAGTTTGCATATTCGCCCCGTGTCTGTGTGGGTTTCCTCCAGGTACTGTGGTTTCCTCCCTCAGTCCAAAGACATGCACGGTGGGGATTAGGCTAATTGGTGACTCTAAATTTGCCCGTAGGTGTGAATGTGAGTGTGAATGGTTGTCTGTCTCTGTGTGTTGGCCCTGTGATAGATTGGCGACCTGCCCAGGGTGCACCCCACCTCTCGCCCCAAGTCAGCTGGGATTGGCTCCAGCTTCCCCCCGCGACCCTGAACAACATTAAGCGCCAGAAGATGAGTGAGTAAGTATAGTATAGTGTGCGCACTCTCATTAACCGAGTAAAAATACTAACCGGTATAGTTATACTCAAATGTATCTGCATTAGCAGTGCTAATTTCAAGCTCTAGGACTAAGTATCAGTTTTGTTCACCTCACATCAACCGTAGTAATGGCATATTTACGTATAGCGAACGTTTTATAAATAAAAAAAGAAGTCATAGTTACATGTGCACAATTCACGTCCTGGATAATTATCTTTGTATTCTTTATCTGACTAGTCTTCTGAACAAGCAGCAATAATTTATTATCAGTTAAGCAGTTTTGGACCCTGTGTCTGTGTCTGATTGGTTTCTTATCTGCAGTCTGGTTGTTTGGGCTCAGAGGAACTGTTTTCCTGCTTTAAAACATAGCAAGTGTGTTAACCCTTTGGCTCTGAGAGTGCTAACCCCAGGTGCCCGGGCTCACACCCGAGATGAGAGAACACAGACTCGGGTTACCTGCAAATCAGATGTTCTGCTGTCACTAGAAGGAAACTTGAGCTGCACAAATCACGAGTCTCTACCGCTTCTGAATGATTAAACTTACATAACGAACAGGATGACAGACAGCGAACAAGCAGATTCCCTTAGACCAGGGGTTCTCAAACCTTTCGCAGTGAGGGGCTCTAACTGTCAAATAAATACCATGTACTGTATATGTATATGTAATAGCATTCTGAAGGTTTTGTTCACATTAACTTGGCAAAGGAAGTTACAACAAAATGTACGAGTGCTAACCCCACCCCTAACCCTACACTATAAAATATTTATATATCTTTATATGATTTATATTAATATTTAGATTTAAATATACAGTAATTTACTGGCAACAGAATTTTTGCCCAAAGCAACTTAAGACTGAGACAGGATATAACTGAGCAGTTAATGTTTAAGAGTCTGGCTCAAGGACCCAACCCTACCAGCTTGGTGGTGATGGGATTTAAACTCATAACCTTCTGATCTTGTAGTTCAAAGCCTAAGTATGCATTGGCTTTTGTGGTATTTCACTGTAAATAAATGTACAGTATTACTCAATCATTTACAGTGCAATCCTGTAGAACAATAAAACAGCATTTTGCCATAAAGTAACTACTGTATACTTCCAACAGTTTTTTTTGGGTTTTTTTTTACAGAATATCCCCCAAGCATTTATAAGCCTTGCAACCTTTCACTCAAACTGAATTCCTACACCTTTTCAACTTCTACCATTCCTATCATGTTGACTTCTTCTCATCCCTATCATCCAGCTCACCAACAATGAAGGTTGCATGTTCACTAAAGAGGCTTTTGAAGGAGTAGCAGCAAGTTAGGCCCTTTTATCATCTATATACAGCCTTCACTATCACCCCAAAGATCCTGATCAAAAGAGAACTCTGAGGCATGCAAACAGGACCATTTCTTCACCTTAATGTGTCAAGACATCTCAGAAGATGCTTGAGTCAACAGGATTTACGGCTCTGTCTTGTCTGAAAGGCAAATCTTGTATACTTTGCTAGACTGCTTCGGTATGCTTTTGGCATTGGGAAATGTCCTTCACAAAGGAGCATGAAGCATGGAAGATGATTGCTCCACTGAGAATCAGTCATACATAACAGTCATTCAGCGTCATTTCAAAATTTTATGGTATGGGATGGTAGGAGTTTCACTACACTGCCAACTGTAAGACTTGTTAAGGAATAAAGGATGGTGTAACTGTTAAAATTCAATGTAATGCAGCAATATAAAACAAACCTAAAATTTGTCTCATTTCTAGGGAGGTTAAATTGTATCTAGCAAAATTTCCATGAACAGTGACACACACGAGTAGATGTCACTGTCCCAGTAGCCAGACAGCCTTCTTTACAGCCACTCACTCCTCTTGGTAGATCACTTTTGTGGGGTAAAATCCGCTCTCTCATTCTTTTCAGATCCCCAACCCCTCCCATTACAGAAGGCTAAGACCCTGTGTAATCATTATGTAAATGCACTTCAAACACCAGCATGTAAATGGGGGAAGTTGAGGTGGAGTCGATCATCAAAGAAAACTACGGTTGGTGGGTGGGTATATCACACCAAGCGCCACTTTTCTTTTATTCACTAACATACCGGCTAGAGCAACCTCAGCGCTCCAAATGACCCAAACGGGAATGGATGTCTCACATAAGACTCTACACCTGCTAGGACATGTCTAGATCATTCCAAAAATCCACAAATCCCATGACCTCAGACATATAAAAACTTTAAAAGCTGCTTTTATATCCAGTAGGCTTATTTGAGTCTACGGCCTACAGACGCCGAGCGAAAAAATAAAAGTATAGTAATACAGGACTTAGATAAAGTAAAGAGAAAGGCTTTCTCTCGCGCTCATCTCTAAACAGCTTTTATATCCAGTAGGCTTATTTGAGTCTACGGCCTACAGACGCTGAGCGAAAAAATAAAAGTATAGTAATACAGGACTGAGATAAAGTAAAGAGAAAGGCTTTCTCTCGCGCTCATCTCTAAACTATGACCATCAAGTCATCTGATTTAATTAGAGCCATTTTATTGATGCAATTAAACATGAAATATTTCCAGGACGTTATGAAGTCTTGTCTTAAAAGAGACAGGCGTCTCCTCTACATCTTTCTTTCACTCTTGCTCTTCATTAGTTTTGGCTGGCTGGCACTGCAGACTGCACATTATTCCAGTCAATTTGCCCTCTAGCCAGCATTAGTTAATGGTCCACTATAGACATTTATGGCAACTGAATAATGTCCTTGTCCTGCACAAAAAGAAACTGGGAAAGAACTGCCCCTCACCTGTCCCAGCCTTTTAGAAACCTAATCACTGAATCAAACCTGCTGTCAGTGACAATGATGATTTCCACACTGGAAGTTTGGAAAAGGCAAATGTTATGGTTTTTTTTTACTCTGCAACTTGCTGGTAGTATGACGAGCTAGAGGGCCAAAGAGAGTTGGCGGCAGAGATGGGTTATTAGCCAAGACCACATCAAAAAGACAACGTTTCCTCAGGGTGGCCTGACACCAGATGGATGAGACATCCAATCTGTGCCTGCCTGGACAGGCTAAGGCTGCACACTGCCTGTTAACCAGCTAACAGCAGAACTTTCATAAACTTTCCTGAATAATAATTTGTCACCATCCTGGGTTTCAGGATTGACCCGGTTCTCCAAAAGTCCATGCTGCATGTGGACCTTTTTGTGAATTGATCCTTGTCACCACCAATTTAAGACCGCCGTCCCATGAAATAATAAGTACCAGAAGGATTTGACAAGTTTTAACATTCAAACATCCTTCATCTTTTGTCTGTATACAACACAAAGGCACGGACACCTGGTGCAACCAAAATGGCACCATTTACACAATTAAACTAGTAGGAAAAAAGTTCAAGGGTTCCTTGAATTGTTATGGGTTCTTTCACTCGCTACCCTCCAGTAACTCATTTATCACGGTCAGGGTTGGAGAATCTGAAGCCTATCCTGGGGACACAGGGTGCAAGTAGGGAATGCACCCTGAATGAGACACCGGGCCATTGCAGGACACCATATACACACAATCACACACACATTCACACACACACATTCACACCGAGGGACAATTGATCCACTAATCCACCTTCTGCCATGTTTATGAGAGCTGGGAATTTAGGGTTCTGCACTTCCTGAAAGGGTTCTAAGGATTTGTAGAGCGGCACAAACCAAAGTGCTTATCTAGAGCCCAAATTCCCCTAAGGCTTAAGAAGGTACAAAACACCCACGATACACTTAGCTATTAGTATGGAATAGGAGCCCACTTTAGGTGTAACAAATACAGTATGTGGAAGGTGACAAATACATGTTTTAATGCGTTTAGCTAATTATTCTGAAGAAGTACCTGCACTAAGGATGTTTTCGTAACGTTAGCATAAGCATTAGTAATGTAGCTCCTATTTGTATGGTGTGATTACAGTTTTTTTTTTTACCGATGTCACCAGCTCATCTTTCCTGTACTGGAATTAAATCCGCTTTCAAATCTGCAGTAAAGATGCGCCTCGCTTCAAGTTGAAAATCTTGTAACGGCAAACATGATGAGCAAGGGCCATGAGTGACACATGGATAAAACTAATGACATGACAGAAACTAGTGTTCCTACCAAGCTAGTGTGTTTTCAAATACCCTGCTCTCAGGATATTAGGTCGATCACACTTGTATCACATGTTGTCAGTACTGACACTTCTGACAGTTGTGTACAAAGAATATTGGGAGAGAAATAGGGCTGCAGTTTAGATCTATAGCCTAGAGACCAATACTGGAGTCGGACGAGCAGAACATACCATAGTCTGCAGGCCAGGAGGCAGTATCATGCAAAGCTGTAGGAGTGAGGTTTTCCATACCAGCCAAAGGGCTTTTGTCGCATGCTGTTCATTTCTTAACATGCCTGCTTAGTGTAAGTCAGTGATAACCTGTCATAAATCAGATGAAGGAGGGGTCGAAGAGAGGGGTCGGGAGAGAGAGAGCAAGAAAGAGAGAGGAAGGCCTGGTCACACGTTAGCTGGTGTATCAGAATCAGCAGGGTGTCGGTCTGAAACTGGAGTGCAATAACACACCCCAATTACTCCCAAATAGTGCCCATAACCTCATCCTGCAGGGACGTAAGGAAGCCCTCCTCCTTTTTTTTATGGTTTTAACGGTACACGGTTTTCCCACATGTTGGAGCCAAATGCAAACGTGAGGAAATCTGTACATTTTCTAGCAACTGGATAGACAAACAAAACTAAACCATGGCACCCTAGCAACACCTGGTAACGAAAAAGTATAATTAAACGTCATTATTCCCATAAAGGAAAGTGAACAAGCATGGCACTAATAAATCATTCACTGGTCTCTGCTTCCCATTTAGCGTTTGCAGCAGTCAAAGTAAGACGTTTGTCCTCTCTTACCACGTTTCTCTCTCTTGCTTTCCATCATCCTCCACATTAGTGCATTCCCTGCTTTGTAGCATCCTGCCAGAGGAAGATTTGTGGCCCTAATTTCCTTAAGATCCACCATAAACCTGCCCGCTTTGTCTGCAGGGGGACTACCGGTTTGAAATATGGCCCCTGCTGTCATGGGCTCGCTGATTGAAGAACCCAGGCGAGGGAGTCCGTGATCGTAATGTCGACATACTTGTGGTCGATGTCTGGTGTATATCATAAGAGTTTTTCCATGACCAATGATATGGATATGAAGGACCATATCTCTCAGACGTTATGAAGGCACTATTATAAATGCATGGAGTTCAGGAGGAAATTCAATTGTGTTGGTGGCTGATTTCAAATTCAAACATGCGTTTCATTTCAAGGTGACCTTATAGCCATAAAACCGGCATGAAAACAGCCTGATGGGGAGTAAATGAATAAGTAGCCATCTGTGCATGCAGTCTTTTTTTTTTAAAGAATCACCATCAGCGATGGAGCTTTTTATGTAACCATTCTCATCAGCAGCGTGAATTGCACATAGGAGTACCTAATTTCAGATTAATTTGGAAAAGCATACATTTGCATGGAATTGTTTATCAAATTGTTGACTCATTAACATATAAATTACTCACCCACACAGTCGGATCATTTGGAGCTCTTACAAACATAAAATGAGATAGGTAGGACAGTTATTGTCCAATGATTTCAAGTGATTGAGCTCAATAACCATGAATTCACTCCATACTGTTTTTGAAATGTGTGTGGAGCTGAAGCATGAAATGAGCTCAAAACAACAATGCTCAGTTTCTTCAGTCTTCCAGAACACCAATAACTATTACTAGCCAACAACTCCCTTATCCTTTTATCCCAGTATAATGTCTTCTCGATACATTTGACCACGTTTCTTTTGCCTTATTTTTACTTTTGGTCTTTTTATTTTAATATTACATTTCAAAAAGATGTTTTAAATCAACACTGGGCAATACTGAAGGCTCAATATTGAAATCAGTGACCGAATTAATGTTAATCCCAGCCCTTTTAAATTCTTCAGTCTGACTGGACAAAAAGTGTTTCTTAATTTCCTACAACAGCAGCTCTGACAGTAGTGCACCTGTAAGGAAAACCACACGTTTATTTTACTGCACCCTTTCTAACATATTTTCACTTCTGTAGTAATCTCTAGTTTACAGGAACTCGTACGGCAGATGCACCACATTACCTAAGTATAATAATAAATGCATTAAAAACGTGTTGTCCCTAAACAAAAAGAAACGCATAAATGTTGACAGGGTGAAGTTTTCAGTTAAGAGATTTTTTTTTTTATAAGGATTGTCTGGTGTGGAAACGTTGTAGCAGTCAGAGATAAAGCTATATCTTAAAGTTTTCCACCACGGGATTTATCCACACAGAGGATGTTGTTTTTCGCAGTCTCTTTCTAACAGGTTACATTTTCTTGGTCAGAAGAAAGTCAAGGAATGACTGTTTACTGCTGCTATAATGATCAGAAGGACTATATGAAGCAGAATCTGTTCTGCGGATTTTAGAATTTATGCATTTATGAAAAGCTTTGCAACCAAACAGACTGTTAAAACGTTAAATTTGACCTTGTGATTTTAACACTCCCGAGTTAATAACTAATGGTGGCCAATATGCCCAGCAATATTGCAGCTGATTGTGTTTAATTTACTAAACATTGCCATCACAATTAAAATGCAATCAAATGTGGTGTAGTCCATTTGGGGAAAACCAGCTACACCAATGAGCTGCTCAAGTTGAGCTCAATAAAGCAGCATCCATTTGGTCTATAGCAGCTCATTTGAATCGGAAATGCTTTATAGCTTCCTGCCAGCATAATCAGATATCGAACATGCAAAAACTGTGAAGCCTTGTACACTGTATTAGACTCCATCAGTTGACTAGAAAGAAACAAAGTGTGTGAACGGTCAAAAGCTGCCTTTGTACCACCAATGACCATGTGTAGTGAAATCCGCACGGGCCACCCTGCCACAAGTCTCTCTCTCTCTCTTCTCTCTCTCTCTCTCCCTCTCTCTCTCTGAAACACTCGTTCAGTCGTAAAGCTGCAGCTTGACTGGGCGAGAAATCAGAGCCACACGCGCCTTGGGGGAAGCGCAACTCACAAAGGGCCTCAAAGGCTGCCAGGCTGTGACTTATGGCTGGGAAAGTGTTTAGAGGGCACAAGTGTAAAGAGCTAATCAATGATGCCATGATTTCTTCAGAGAGCAGTCTGTAAAAAAAAAAAAAACTGTATACATTTTAAAATACTTCTTATTAAGGCAAAACAGGTGCGTGAAGAGAGTCACGACCATAGCAGAAGTGACGGACTTTTGGCGAACACATTTCTGTCTAAACAAATGGCGACTCATAGGCAGCCGAACACCTGAGCAAACTCCCATCTCGGGTCAAACAGCCACCTGTTGCAGACCACTCAAGCATGAAGCAATAGGCACCTCTAAACAAGCACAGGACCAAGGTGTTGACAGATTTTTGTATGCAGTCACATCCGTCAGTCATGAAAAAGTCGAACGAGAAGAGACATTCTGGACAACCCTGATTCATTCAAATTTAAGCAAATTCTTTTTTAGCATAATTTATGCAATGGTTGCAGTCAAGGGTGTGACCAACGTGGTACCCATATCCTAAAAGTATTGTTTTGCCTAGAGAAAGAATGCTCAATGAGATGCTTACGCTATAGCTTAATGATGACCTTTATGCTGCAATGATTTACACGTTATGAAAATCGAATGTGGCTGTCCATATATAGTCACTGGAATAAGCCCAGTATGATCCAGGGGTGTAGCATGAACATGATGTCAAGGGATAGGACACAGGTTGTTCATCTATGTGGTCCATATGACTCAATTTGCCTTGAAGTCCATTATCATGATGCCTAAGGCATTTTGCTTTACCCACTTGTAAACCATTGCGAGATTATTACGAGATCATTACGATATTAGTGATAGTGTTTTGATTTTATTTTTTTTTAAATGGTGCGTCCTTCCCTATTAAAACAAACAATAACATTCCATTTTCAGTAACTGTTTTATCCTGGACCCAAATTCTATCCCAGGTATACGCCCTGGATAGAACACCAATTCATCACAGGGCACCACGCACACTGTCCGTCATACAAATTCGCAATCTAGTGCAGCTAATCCACCTAGCGGCATGTTTCCTTTATGTCACCAAAAGGTAGAAAGCAGAAATCAATGAGGGAAGCACACATGGACATGCAGATACAATCGATCTGGGCTCAAGATTGAACTAGGGAATTTTCAACCATGCTTTCTTTAAGTATGATTGTGTACTTGTGCATCAATGAACCTAATGTTTTTTTTACACAGGTTAGAATATTTAATGTCCAAAACTATGTGTCTCCTAAATGAACAGTTTGAGTCGTCATATTGAGAAATGTCTGCGCTTACTTGAATATAACATACATGCACATTGTACTTGTGCATGTACAATGTAATGTAGCAACTCTTGATTTAGCTTGTCAAACTTTGTGAACGGTTAAGAGAATAATTGGTTGCAACAAGTATGTACGTGCAGGACACAGACACATAAAGCAGCCCTGAGAACATTCCTTTGGGGTCAAATGTGAGGCTGCGGGTAAAGAGACGATGTTCTGAAGAGTGCTGAGCAAATATTCTACCTGCTGACAAATGACTCATTTGGACAGGGATAATGAGAGAATGAGTGATACAGTAAACTGCACTGAGTTTGTTCTCGTGGCTGGGTCATGTCAGGGAGAAGATCAGAAGAACATCACCACAAGTGCAGAGTTCAAGATTTGGTGAGTAGAGATTCTGGAATAACCAGACATGCTTTTTAAACACATCAGCATGTTCTCCTGGATTTAAACGGAAAACAAAAAATTAATTAGATGCTGTCCAGAGCTCGAAACTCAAAATGAATCATAAAGCTAAGTTCAACTAATAAATATATACTATATGGCCAAATGTTTTGTAGACACCTGATCACCACACACATACTGCATGTGGTTCTTCCCCAAACTGTTGCCACAAATTTATGACCCGTGCTGGCATAATGAGTCGGAATGAGGAAATTTTCAATAGTGAGTTATTGTTACTTCCACATTGTCCATCTAAAGGCCTTCAAAATGAGGCACGGTTTGTTGAAATTGGACAAAAAATGACCGCCTAGCAACTAGCCACTTTCGTTTACGTCTAATGTGGTTTGGAAACTCGCTGTCCATCGGTACATAAAAGCGTCATCGGGAATTCCATGTGTATTATCAGAAAGAAGAGGAACTATGCTTCACAATGATAGCAAACATGCGTAGGGGGATACCCCCGTCTCACCACAAGCGAGCGTGGTGAAAAACACGGATTTATCAAGGAATATTACGACAAAGGACTAATTAATGAAGACATACGAATGAACACATTGAACAAAACCTTAAAATAAAAGTAGTTTGGGATGTTTTTCTTGCTGTTTTATCATGGTGATCAATGAATGAGGGCTTTATGGACTCATTTTTGAGAAAATCTCATTTTGACCGAAACCATGTTTTGCCTCTTAGCTCATAATTAGCCTCTGCGCATTCCGACTCATTTTGCCAGCACGGCTCACATTTGTCTTTCCATACTGAAGCATTATGATTTCCCTTCACTGCGACTAAGAGCCCCCAAACTGTTCCAGCATGGCAGTGTCCCTGTGTACAAAGCCAGCTCCATGAAGACATGATTTGTGAAGGTTGGAGTGGAAGATCCCTAGTGTCCTGCACAGATCTTTGACCTCAACTTGACTGAACACCTTTGGGATGAAGTGGAATGCAGACTACACCCTTCTTACCCAGCATCACTGCTTGACCTCACTAATGCTCTAATGCATGAATAAGAACATTCCCACAGCCATGCTCCAAAATCTAGTAGAAGGCCTTCCCACAAGTTTGAAGGTTATTATATAAGAGCAAGGAGGGAACAAACCTGGAATGTTCAAAAAGTGCATATGGGTGTAATAATAATCAGGTGTCCATTTAGTAATTTTGTAGATTATCTTGCTATAGTTTCAGTAGTAGAATATGTTCACTACATAGTAAATGAATCCAGTTGATAACATGACAGGGCAGTTGAATGGTGCAGCAAGTCGCAATGTCGCTTTATAGCTCCAGAGGCCCTAGTTGAGTCCTCAGCTCAGGTTACTGTCTATATGAAGTTGCCCTGTGGGTTCTCTGGTTTCCTCCCACCTCACGAATATGCTAGTAAGTAAACTGGCTACTCTCGTTTGTGTGAATGAGTTTGTGAATATATGTGTACTTGTTGAAAAGGAACAGACTTTATGTTAATACTTTAGTGAATCTTGTGCTACACAACTGTACATTTGGACTATATAACACATAGTTATAGAAGTGAGTTAGCTGTAATGGCACTATCTGGTGTCACCCAAATGAGGATGGGTTCTCTTTTGAGTCTGGTTCCTCTCAAGATTTCTTCTTGTTTTCGTCTCAGGGAGTTTTTTCTTGCCACCCTCACCACAGCCTAGCTCATTAGGGACATACGTTTATAGATTAATGCGTTTCTAATCGGAATTTATATACTTCTGTGAGAATGTCCATTGTTAAAAGCGCTATACAAATAAAACCGCATTGCCCTACATTGTGTGCGTGGTTCCCTCATCCCATCGAGAGTCTTTTCCAAAGTTACGCCCAGTGTTCCAGAGATTGGCTCCAGATCCTCTGTGACCCTGTACACGATAGCTCTTACTGAAGAGGAATGAATAGAGGAATGTAGGCACGAGTGCAGCCAGACGACATACTATGGAGACCTGCTGGCCTACAGAGTGTAAATGTAAATGTGAATGTAAATGTGAATGTGAATGTGAATGTGAATGTAAATGTAAATTGCTTTGCTATACATTATTCACACACTATGGCAGGTATTGTCAGGATATGTATAGCACAGACCAACCCCTTTGTTAGTCAGCAATGAGTAGCTAATCTGGTGTTTAAATAAATCTTTACAGAAAAAGGTCCCGGAAGATTCTAGAGTGGCCGTCATAGTTGCCTAAAAAAATCTATGGTGGGATTGGAAGAAAGCGGTTGCAGCAGGCAAACCTAAGAATATTAGTGAACTGAAGGCCATTATCCACAAGGAATGGGCTAAGATTCCTCGGGGAACGCTGCCAGAAGCTGGCGTCTGACTATGCATCATGTTTGCAGCAGGTCATATGAATAAAACGGTGCTATTCTAAGTAGTAAAGATGCTTGTCATAAAAAGGTTGAATAATTTTCAGAATGCTGTCGTCATTAACAGTGGCATTTTGTGGTCAATGTGAAAAACCAAACTGTACAATCAGTTTTGTTAAGTCGTGTTCTTGTTTGGTTCATTTATTGCAAACAGCTGAAGTTTGTAAATTTTGCCAATAAACCTAATTTGCAATGGAGGTTGAATGATTTTAGGTGCAACTGTACATACCTACCATACCATTACAAACTAGTACATATACAATTACCCTTACAAACTATTACATATTAATACATTTAAATACCATCAATAAGTAAAATGAGCGATATGACCCAGGAGCATTTTTTTTTTTGCTGATTAATGTGAATTTTTACTTATTTTTCATTAATAACATTCAAACAAACGTAAATTCATACACGAGCTTTGTTACTTTACTTACATTATCTACAGTTTATTATTACCAAAATTCATATTTTGTTAATGTGAACTAATGCAGTAAATAATGTTAGCTACGGGAAGTTTAACATAAACCGTTACATATATTTAAGCATTACAATATAGTTGACAAAATAATTGTTCCTGTACTACAGAAACACAGGAAAGGGTTTACAAGGGGCAAATCTTCTATTAGGTTAGGTTTAAATAGTTTTGATCTGTTTTCATCACATAAACTCAGCCACCCTAGTTAAAACAAAGCCCTTCAGCGTCATAGATATAAAAATTGGTATGAGACAAACTTCCACCACACAGCGATCTCACCAGAACTGTAGGACAAGTTTCACTTCTCCTTTACTATCTATGAGCTTTTATAATCAACAACATAAAAAGTACCTGGAATTTCCTCTTAAGCTTGCCCTTACAGTGGATTTTAAAGGTGTAAAGATGTAAAACAGTTCATGTCCTTCAACCATGGGCTGCACTGATCCACAGGTGAATAATTTTCCCTATTTGAATACAAACCTTATGCAAAGTAAGAGTGCAGACAGGTTTGAGTTTGCTGGGAATCCGAATAGCACTTAGGTCAGCTCAGAATACAGTGGAACGGGGGCTGTGGAGTTTATGGGATGATGCAGACGCACGAAAGGACGCACACGAGTGCGAGGTGAGCGTGGCTCGGGTCTGGAATTTTGTTTACAAAGCAGGGGGTCAGACCAAAGTGTGTGCAGAGGGTGCAGATGGTCATGTTATTTGAGATGCAGTGTGGTTAAACACGTCATATCAGCACCCCACAGGTCAATACTGGAACACTCTTCCGGTGTTCAATGCACTGTCTCGTCTTGGGGATTAAATGGGGTCTAGAAAGATTTTTAATGGTACAATTTCTCAAGTGGACAAAAAAACCAACCATAGCAATGGTTCAAAAGGGAGCGGGACTGCTTAAAAAACCTGCTTTGCTCTCACACTGACTGTCTCAGGTATACTCATTTAAAGAAACTCTGAGGCCTACAAACCACCTTTGAGGGAAATATTTGTTCGCAGTGAATGCCAGCCAGATCCCTCAGTCCATCTAGTAACCATTTGTGCATTGCAGAGCAGGCATGCAACATACAGCAGGAGAGTATGTGGTGGAATCCAACTGAACAAACAGTCACGTTGAACAAGAAAACACATACAGAGAAAGACAATTTCTCTTATACATGTAAACACTGATATTATATGTACAGTCTCTCTCACACACACACACACACACACACACACACACACACACACACACACACACACACACACACACACAC
>JAQMCW010000015.1:8544053-8555826 GCA_030068335.1 Chrysichthys cranchii | reverse complement strand
TATATATATGTATGTATGTATGTATATATATATATATATCATATCTTTGGGTAATTATAAGTTAAACTATTATATTATCATAAAAATATATCATATATTTTAAGTTAATTATTTCATTCCCTTACGAAGGATACACAGAACAACACTGCAAATATGTACATATAAATATCATTTCAGTGTGTCACAGCATTTAGTAGTACACAGGACAGCTTGTTTAAATCCAATGCTGGTAAATCGGCAAGCATTCTTTTAATTCAGGACCAGTGATGCCACTTTATCTGTATGGTCGCGTTTCATAAACCATAGAACGTCCTTCTGTGACCTGTGAACTCCAGTCAAAGGTTACATGAAGGCGGATGATATGTGGTGAAAGTTTGCTTAGTTTAATTCAAATGAAGATACAAGAAAATGTACAAATGCTGTGAAATTTCTAACATTAACATCTTCTAAAGCAAGCAAATATTTAGGCAAGTACAAGTGGATAATGGTCCTGATTCTCTTCATTAACGCCATAACCCAAGCCTTCCCTTTCTCATCCCTCACATAACAGCCAAATAAAATGATCAGGTCTGGACTGGGTTGGCCTTACAATGATGTAAGACTGTCTCAGATTGTCATGTCTTTGGTTAGCGTGGAGTCTGACTCCCTCTGCTGACTCAAAAATAAGGCTGACAATTCAGCCCAACCCAATAGCTGTTCAAACACCAAGCCACTAATAATAATTTAATCTAATTCAGAACATCGAATCTGACCTCCAAGCAACATATTAAAACCCCAACTTGTGACCTTATTTCTACTTATGTATTTACTACATACATTGTGCCTGTAATGCGTTGCATTTTACGCATCATGCATACACTCACATACAGTCGAATACACAGTAACATATTTATTTAGCATTTTCATTAAACCTCCAGATTAATCATTTGGAATATAATTCATTAATAATATATTTGTTTCAATACATACATATACATGAATAATACAGTATATTCTGTGTAGTTGTTAATACATTAACAATTAACTTAATTCCAGCTTTTTCTGAAATATAATGGGCCTGGCAACACTAAGCCCTGATAAAGAGTTTAGTTCTAATCAGAAAGTAGTGATTTTAGAGGCACTGGAAAAAACAAGCTAGGTTTAGGACTAGAGCTAAACTCTGCAATTCAGTAGTCTTCCTGATACACCCTCACTAGCAACTTTGGGGAGTCCTGTACCCTTGCTTATTCATAGATTATCCAGTTAGGCACTCAGCGACATGATTGGCTGATTGGATAAGTGTATGAATGAGCAGGTGTACAGGCACTCCAAACAAAACGGCCTGTAAGGTTTCATTACATTCAGGTATTGTTATTTTTACTTGTGCCCTTGTTTATATATACTGTATATATATATTGCTCACTGAATGTTCATCAATTTTCTCTATTGCAGATCATCGAGGAATTTTACAATGAAACGTGGTATGATCGGTATTCAGAACACATCCCTCCAAACTCCCTCACCACTCTCTGGGCCATTTCGGTCGCTATTTTTTCTGTAGGAGGAATCTTTGGCTCTTTTTCGGTGGGACTGTTTGTCAATCGCCTTGGCAGGTGGGATTTTTGAAATAAATTTGAGGCTTGCTGTAGTCTGTGAAGTTTACTGGTACATTACTGGTACTGGTTCAGTACTTATTTGTCCTGTATCTGTCTGTAGGAAGAACTCCATGCTTTTAGCTAATATCCTGGCTTTTGTAGCAGCCGCTTTAATGGGCTTCTCTAAGCTGGCTGCATCCTGGGAGATGCTGATCATTGGTCGGCTTGTTGTGGGTCTTTACTCCGGTCTGTCCACAGGCTTTGTGCCCATGTATGTAGGTGAAATTGCCCCGACAGCTCTACGTGGGGCACTGGGCACTCTGCATCAACTGGGCATCGTCGTAGGCATCCTGCTGGCGCAGGTAATGTGAAGGTCTTGACAGTAAATAATTACAGAAAAGTTCCTTAGTATCCTTAGTAGTCCTTGGAAATCCCTAGTAGTGCACTGTATGCTACTCTGTACACCCATTGTGTCTTTCTGTTTCTTGTGTGTTTCTGGTTACTGCATATCCAGTCTGTTCCATTGCTTCTGTCATTTCATGCAGGTCTTTGGCATTGAGCCTATTATGGGAAATGCAACATTGTGGCCTTTCTTGCTGGGCTTTACCTTCATCCCGGCCTTGATTCAGTGTGCCCTGCTGCCTTTCTGTCCTGAGAGCCCTCGCTTCCTGCTTATCATCCAAAATGAAGAGAACAAAGCCAAGACTGGTGACGGCTCCTTAAGCTGCTACACACCATCATTCAAACACAACAAGCATACATGTAACATAATGTGCATTTAGCTGATTACATATGTACAAATGGAAATGTTCTGGTAGTTCTGAAGAAGCTTCGTGGCACTGAGGATATTGGAGAGGACATCCAGGAGATGAAGGAGGAGAGCAGGCAGATGATGAGGGAGAAAAAAGTGACAATCTTGGAATTGTTCCGGTCTCCACTTTACCGACAGCCACTCCTCATCTCTGTCATGCTGCAGCTATCGCAGCAGTTCTCCGGAATCAACGCTGTGAGTTTAGACTGTAAAAAAATCTCAAGCAAAATCTGAATTTTTATTTGTCATATACAAGTTGCACAAAAAAAACAAGGCAATACATATAAAAGACAATAAATCAGATACATCAAGTCGCATTTTTGGGTGATTTTAGTCATGCGTATTTTAAGATTCCTGGTTCAGTAAGTGCCATTTAGCTACCTGGTTTATTACTGCATCGTGTCCGTATGTTAAAATAACAACAGTGCGGGTTTGTTCGTGAGGAGAGCCTCAGAAATCTCTGTCATAATCTTATTTTTAGAATATTTAAATGAGGATTGCATGCCGTTATAAGAAAAAAAAAAAGGAATCCTCATTTTGACACCAGGATTTCCCTGAAACCCCTAAAAAGATCTTTGCCAGCAGCACATATTTGTAGCGAAAAATTTTTTGCTTTGTCTGTCAAAACTGAAGTAACCAAATCAACCGATTTTGCCAAAATTAAAAATTTTAACAATTTCACCTACCGCAACTTATTGGCCATAGAGCAAAACTAACATGTGTGACTTATATGACACCTGATTTGATATGATGGGTCACATATCACATGCATTTTGTTCAATATATTTTACAATACAGTGCAAAATTGCTGTAAAATTGCAGCAAGCATTATACAATGTTGTTTTGTGTTTTTGCAATTATGCAATTATTATTATTATTATTATTATTATTATTATTATTATTATTATTATTGTTGATTACATTGATTTTCTAATTCTGATCTCTGTGAAGGAAAACTCTGGACAAAAGAGGCTGATTTTCCCACACCCTTTTACTTACCCAAGACCAATATAACCCTGTTGGATTTTTACTGCGTTGTAGGTTTTTTACTACTCTACTAGCATTTTCAAGAAAGCGGGAGTGTCCCAGCCGGTCTATGCAACCATTGGTGCTGGAGTTGTGAACACTGTATTCACCATAGTATCTGTAAGTTTCATTTGCATTTTCTATATCCACTACGCTGCCGGTCTAATTGAAGACCTGGCGGAAGTTCTGAGATTCATGTAGAATTTTGAGTTGTGGCATTTATCTCAACATGCTGTGTGCTATCATAGCTTAATTAGCTGCGGTATGAAAGTGCACATGCAACCTTTACTTTAACATGTCTGTCTTAATGGATGCAATGTCTCACACTTCTGCAGCTATTTGTGGTGGAACGTGCAGGACGAAGATCTCTGCATCTCACTGGGCTGATGGGAATGGCTGTGTCTGCTGTTTGCATGACCATTGCCATGGCACTGACTGTAAGTGCATACTCGACTTTTTCTTTTTACTGTTACGTTCATTTTCTCCTACTTTGTTCTGTCCTTTTTTTTAATTGTCACTGGGGCTAACCAAACTAATCTCATGAGAAATTGTGACAAATTTGCACTTGTTAGACAATGTTAAGGTTAATTCTTACTTAGCAAATTATATTTTAATGTCTATTTTCAAATAACATGAGCTTATTTATGTACTATACCAGTACAGATTAATTGCTATTTATTCTACAGTGCTGAGTTCTCAAAACTGTTTTGATTAGAAGATTAATTTCCTTTAACAGCAGCTGCAAGTCGCACAAACCACAGGTTAATATTAATATGCTCAATTTAATTCATTATTTTTTTGTTGGTATTATTGGAAAACAAACTTCAGCGTGATAGCAGAACTATGTTCGCGTCCTCCTACATCATCCCGTCATTGATTATTTTCCTACACACTCTTATATAACTACACACTATAATATAACACTGTTAAAATGACTGTATATCTTTTCCATAAATAATTTTTACAAGTAAAAGGTTGACTCAATATTCGCGTATGTTGCTGTTTCTGTAAAGAATGCCTTTCACTGTTTGAATGACTTTCGATGGTTTGCCCATTTTCATCCATTCCTTTCTAGGAAACAGTCCCAGCCCTTTCATATGTCAGCATAGTCGCCATCTTTGTTTTCGTGGCCTTCTTTGAGATCGGACCTGGTCCTATTCCATGGTTTATTGTGGCTGAACTCTTTAGCCAAGGCCCCCGACCTGCTGCCTTCGCCGTGGCCGGTTTCTCCAACTGGACAGCCAATTTCATAGTAGGAATGTGCTTCCAGTATGTGGAGGTATGGAGAATTGAACACAGTTCCTCATGTGTGCCGTTTCTTTTTAGCTTGGACTACATATTAGAAACTTCAGAACTAACCACTGCTTATGTTCTCTTGTTTAGCAACTGACTGGCCCGTACGTCTTCATCATCTTCACAGTATTGTTGCTCATTTTCTTCGTCTTCACCTACTTCAAGGTGCCTGAGACAAAGGGCCGGACGTTCGACGAGATTTCAGCAGTGTTCCGGCAGAATGCAGGCGCAGGAGCAGAGAAGTACGGTCCAAATGATCATAACATGCTGGGTGCAGACTCACAGCTCTGAGCCTTGCGTTTTTCTCCCACGCTGCTTCAGGGGCTCTCTAAAAACCTCTGATAACATCCTGTAGAGTGTGCTGCAACACCCACTTTCAGATAGATGTGTTTATCCATCAGCAAGAAAGGAAGCCTGTGGCTGATTCCTGTTTGTGTTCTATCTTTATTTCTTAGAAGAATGAGAGTAGCTACTCTGTGGGCTACCTATGATTATTATTATTATTTTTTAACAATTGCACTCTCACTGTGGGATCACTGACCACATGCATTGCCTGCTAAAAAAAGATGTGCACTGTGGATACACTACCGCATCACTCTATAGCTTATTTAGACAATTCCTAAATACCTAAATAATATCTGAGTGTCTTTGGCTTTTATTTATTTTATGGGCAGGAGTGTACAACAGTACAACAATGCTTATTTGACAAAATTCATATAATAAAAAAATGAACTAATACATTATGGGCTAAGACTGGGCCTATTAGCTTCTTATAGCGAACTAGCTGTTCGTACCGTGTGTGTGCTGGACAAAAAAAATTGTGTCAATACACAGTCCTGGGTCTGCAACTAGGAAATTATTAAAGTGACTCAGCCCGAGCCACACAACACTATTCCAGCCAGTCAGCGACAGGAGCATTTGTGCTCATGCACAGAACCAAAAGTCAGTATTGCTTTGCCCCATTTACAAATGTTTGTGATAGCTAATCCCAACTGGATAGCTAGCAAGCAGGTACCTGGGTCACATTTGTGTGTCAGGTAAAGATAAATTATTTGCCCATGGAAATTCAGCTTACTTTCTAGTTTGCCAAGATATGCTGTTGTTGTGATGTTAGCTATATTAGCAGGAGAGTGAGTACTGCTGTCTGGAGTTGGTGTGCCGGCTCTGGGAACCTGTCACGTCGTCTCTGCATGTTAGCTTCGTGGCAGCAACTGTGCAACTGTTTGCGAACCCACAACTCAGCAAACGTTAGTTGCATTACTGGCTGTGTCGTTATTCACTCTATATGATGGTATTGTCCTAGGGTTTTACAACCAGGAAGACTTAAAAATACAGGTTTGCTAGCAGGGCGGGATTATTTGGACTGATAAATACAGTTGACCCTCGGCTCGCGAACGCATTGGATGGCGAACAAATCGACGTACGCACTAAATTCCCGAGTAGATTTTGTACTGACTGGCGAACAAATCCTTGACCGACATTCAGACAGCCAAGCCACAGTTCACGGCACAAACATTCAGTCCCGGTCAAGCACCTGTGGTGTGAATGTGTTGAATGCATTTTTTTGTTGTGTTTCTCTGCATTTTTGCTCTATAAGCCTTCATTATGGGTCCCAGGAAAATGCAAATGGTAGTGAGAGTAAGAAGCCTAAGCGTATAACAGTTGAAATAAAGAAAGAAATAATCGCCAAACATGAGAACCGCCATCATATCCGTCCACCAGGAACTACGTCTCCACCGCAAAAGTGACATGAATGAAAATCATCTGTTTATTTAATTTAGTTTTATTTTTCTATAGTTAAGGTTATTTTAATTTTATTCTATGTTTTATTGCCACAATAAACTCATAATACACTTTAAAAAACATGTTTTGAGGGCTAAAACACATTAATTGTATTTACATTCATTTCAATGGGAAAAATTGATTCGGGTCGCGAACAGAGTCTCGGAACGAATTAAGTTCGTGAGCCAGGGGTCCACTGTAATTCGAAATGCTATGTTAGGGAATGTTATGTAAGTCGTAAGCTTAGTTACAAATATATGGTTCTCTCTTCGGTCACTGTAGCTTGTGAAATCAATCTAAACAACTAACTCTTGCTCGTTTTTACTCTGTTGTGTTTTGGATGCAGTGTTTGCATGCTTGCATATCATTAATTGATGATGTTTTATATTATGTTTGTTTTGCTTCAGCTAATAGACATCCATTTTACACATATTAAGGCCATATGAGGCTGGAAGATCTAGACCATGCACACTACCCATGTCAAGCGTTGGCTCGTTGTCTTTCTCTGAGAGGTGTTTAAAACTGTTTTGATTAGATATTTGATTCCTCTTTTTGTGACCGTTTTAACCTCACAGTCTGTTCCAAGTAACAGATTTGTTATGTGGTCTATAAACACTATGGGTTCCACCATCCTTTTTTTTTTTTTTTTTGCTCAGCTAGGCCAGTGTTGTTATCTTGGCAAAGCGTATGCATGAATTTGGTGGTGGAGTTTCATAAGAAGCACTAAAGGGTTTGGCTGCTGAGTTCAAATATCTTTCACCAAAATCACGAACACCATCTTTACAATGTCAGTTATAGCAGTTTCACCATCGTAGCACTCTGCAAAAAATCTACCAAAAATATCTTAGCAGATGAAAACATTTTGAATATCCTGGATTTCATAACAGTGATATTCATTCATTCATCTATTCATCCTGATTGACATGATCATGGTGAAGGTCATGCGTGTATGTGTATATGTGTGTGTGTGTGGCTGTGTGGGTGTGGGTGTGCATGTGTGTGTGTGTGTGTGTGTGTGTGTGTGTGTGTGTGTTGGAAGTTTAATCCAATCCCAGAAAAGTCTGTAGCTTTTCATATTTCACGAGTGTAAATTAAAATGCCAGCCATCTGTCATTTTAATTACTTTTTCCTGGCAGTAGCCTCAGGTGCAGAACAGAATAAATTATGCCATCAGTGTCAGCCAGATAACTGTACATGTCCCTAAAAAGAGAAATCTTGGATTTGATCCATCACTATAACTAGCTTTGATGAAGAACAATACTACCACATTTTTAAAAAATCTAAACCGGCTTATACCGCCATATAAGAAAAACTGTGCTACTGAGATTTATGATTATTATTTTTTATGCCACTTCACCCTCTTTCATCATGCACTAAATAAAGTGCAGGCATTTTTCCTCTGCTACTGTGGGACTGAGAATATATCTCAAATGTGCTGTTTTATCCTCTAAACACACTGAGCTTCACCCAATCTGTGAATTACTTTTGCATTTATTGAATTGTGATTAAGCAGAAAGATGCCGAGTTTGCCATGGAAGCTATATGCTTTATGAATTTATATTGTCACATTATGGACATGATACTTGAAAGCACTCTGTACATTTGGTAAACCTTATGACAAGGTTAAATGATGGGTTCTGAATGTTACAAATTCACATATGCCACTGAGAAGCTGAAGTCTCTCTGTTTGCTTTGCATTGTTATTGTTGACTCATGTGCACCAGGCACCTTTTACCCCATGTGTATTTCATTTTACTCTAGTTTGAGTGTTACACTTCTTTTTTTCCAGACTTGTGTATTCAGAAGGATAGCCCACTAATCATTTAACAAACAAAATATATTGTCATGTATATATGTATATATATATATATATATATATATATATATATATATATATATACTGTATATATTTTAGCAGAAATGTGCATTTATTACATTTAATAATTGTTTATTTATTGCACATTAGTCATCCTGACTGTATGTAATATGCATCTATAGATGTTTAAGCACAACCTTGTGTATGATGGTATGAGTTTTCATATTTCAAATAAATATTTCATAATTATTTTTGGACATTTTATGTGCTTTGACTTTTGACGTTGCGCCACCACGACGTTCGAGCACCCTGCACAAACCATCAGATATTCAGTACTACTGAAACAGTGACTCAATAAAGAATGAGTGCTTAAAGAATTCAGTATTGAGAAAATAGTTTTAAGAAATAAATAAATAAGCACACTAAATACTATATATGTACAGAATATTGAAAGATATAGGAGCAGGTTTATGAAGTTTAACCACGTGCCTATATAAAGTCTACAGTATGTAACACTCTCCTGATAGCGCTTCATTTTTTGTAAAACATGCTTTGAAAGTTGGCAAATCAACCAAATAAAATGTAAAAACCATGTTGTCCATCTTATTTTCTGTTAAATAGTGTATTACACATAACACGTAGCATTAACGTTCCCTTAACACACACTCTATTCCGTAACACTATAAGTCATTTTAAGAAGCTGCTGAGTATGCTGAGATTTATCAACATTATGATTTTAGAGATTGTTGTTTGATGTTTATTTTTAAAAATCTTATGTCTTGCTGCTCCTGCAGGAAATAAATTATAAAATGTTATTTGGCTTTCAGGGGTGCTTTCTACTGTGATTATTACTTAATCTAAAAAATCATGCTGAAATTTAGAAAATATCTGGTATGAACTGGGAAAATGTCGAAGATTTTCTAAAATATTCTTGTTTCTGTAAGAAATGAAATACACAAATACAGACTGTTATGCTATGTATGTACTGTAGGCCTTTAACTTAATACGAATAAATATGCTACACGTAAATAACGTTTTAAATGCGTCACTGATGATGAATGGAAATGAAATTTGTCCCAAATCACTTACCATTAAAGATGGTTTTCAGTCTTGACAAGAGTAAGCATGCTTGTATGCTCAGGTATTTTGTTTTATTAATGCAAAAGAAGCTTGGAATTTGGATATTAATGTATTAATTAGATACTAATTAGATATTACTCTGCATTAATTGGATGTTAATTAAATATTAACTGTGGAGTCTACTCACTCACTCACTCACATCTTCTGCCACTTAATCCTGTTCAGGGTCACGGGGGGGAAGCTGGAGCCAATCCCAGCAGAGAGGCGGGGTTACACCCCGGGCAGGTGACCAATAAACCACTAGGCCAACACGCAACAATTCACACTCACATTCACACCTAATTTAGAGTAGCCAATTAGCCTAATCCCCTCTGTGCATGTCTTTGGACTGGACATGGAAGGTCTTAAACAACTCGGTTTATGGGAGGAAACCGGAGTACGTGGATGAAACCCACACAGAAACAGGGAGAGCATGCAGTCTCCACACAGAAAGGCGCCCAGGTTGATCCCAGGACCTTCTTGCTGTGAGATGACAGTGCTAACCACCACACAACCACATTAGTGTATACAAAGACAAATTTTAAGCTAGGATGGAATAAATATTATTTAATCTCGGTGTCTTTAGTTAACATTGAAACAAGCATGAATGTTAACTTTGTTTTATGTTATTACGGTTCAATTTTATGGTTTGTTATTATTAACGAGTGTCGTAAATCGTGTCAGTTATTTTTATGCAATTTTAATGCAAAGTTTTACTCATATAACTGACATCATCATTTGCTGTTGGTTACTCATGTTTATGTAATAAAACGTGAGCACTCTGTACTATCCAAAGAATGGACATCATGTTTTTCGCCATAAGGGGGTACTATTACTCTCTGTTAATTCACAGCGAATCCCAGCACTGTCCAAGCATGTGCCTAGCATTACAATTATAATACCATACTAAATTCACAACTTGCAAGTTGGCAAAAAAAAAATAAGACAATGCTTCAGAACCCTGGCTTCTTTCAGAACACTGCAGCTCAATTCAAGAGTGCTTTATTTATAATTCTTTGACCTTATTTCTATGATGTTTTTGAGCCTGTGTGTGAAATCATGCACAGGAGATTGTATTAAAATCATATGTTGTGTCAAGTGCATTCCTATTATACCTTTCTCACTATACATGCAACGTAGACCTTAACGCCAAGGTGAAGGAGCAATTCTCCTAAAACAGCATTAAGGAAAAGAACCAGAGGCCGACCGGTAGTGGAATGATAGGGAAAGGTTTCACGGATGAAACTCATAAAATTAGGACTGAAGCTTTTATTGTATTTCCAGTCACATGACTCGCTTGAGTTATTTCTTCTGATATTCACAGACGTGAAACGGTGACCCTGTTATCAGAATAATAAACATACTTCAAATAAGTCCACATAGGCCTTGGGCTTAACTAGATATCTGTATGTCTGACGTAAAACAGCACACGGTTCAATCACCTTGCTCAACTGCCAATTACTTTCTTGAACACTGATCCCTCTATACCGAGGCTTTGTACAGATGAAAAGCTCAAGCATGCTTTATGCCTACTAGGCATCAAAGGATCAAAGTCCGATTTGAAGTCGACAGATGAAAAAGAGAAGCGTGCTGTCTGTGGCCTCTTTTTCCTTTGCTTGAATACACGTGAATATACGTGCAAAAGTTTGGACACGCCAGCCAAATAGCATAACAGTGGATGACAGTGTTAAAATTCTGGGAATGTAAATCATATTCAGAATTATTACACACACACACACACGCACGCATGCACACACACACACACACACACACACTTAAAGGAGATAGGATGCAGTACACTTATTTATAGACCATAGTAACACCTGTACAAATGCACCTTCAGGCAGTTATCTAACCTGCCAATCATGTGGCATCAGCACAAAGCATAAGACCGTGCAGATACATCTCAAGAGCTTTAGCGAATGTTCGAATCAAACATCCGAATGTGTAAAAATGATGTCAGTGACGTTTTAACGGGGCATATGTTGGGTGCCAGATGGGCTACTTTGAGTATTTCAGATACTGCTGATCTCCTGGGATTTTGACACACAACAGTCTCTAGAGTTTACACAGAAAGGCTAAAAAAAAAAAAAACCCAAGAAGGATATCCTTCCTGCCAGGAAGGATACACTAAGTTATATTACTGTTGTGAGCAGAAAGGCATCACAGCAGGCACAAAACAATCTACATGTTATTTTGCATTGGACTGCTACCACAGGATTAGCTGATTAACTAATCCTGATTGACTGCATGAATCCGGAGGTGTACATGTGTTCCAGTGGCGGATGGTAGTCTTTGAAACAGGGGAAGCTCATATTAGGCCTTCATCATACAATTAATTATGTTATTTGT
>JAQMCW010000015.1:8506934-8520403 GCA_030068335.1 Chrysichthys cranchii | reverse complement strand
TAATGTTTATCAGTACATTACAGAAAATAATGAACTTTATCACAATATGCTAATTTTTTGAGAAGGACCTGTATTATAGTGGTTGACTGCATGTGACTAAGAATTACTAGCTAATCCCACCGGCGGAGGTAGGATTTGTTGTGGGAAAAATGGTGGGTAGCTTCTTGTAGCTCTTGTTTTAGTCAACTGATGGCAGTGGTGACTCAGTCGTTACGATATTGGCCTACTGATCAAAGGTTGTAAGTTCAAATACTAACACTTGTACACTTATAAGCTGCCATTGCAGGGCCCTTGAGCAAGTCCCTTAAACCTCAACTGCTCAGTTGCATAAATGAGGTACGTGTACGTTGCCCTGGATAAGGGTGTCTATCAAATGCCATAAATTTAAATGACTGCTGGCCCATGCCTTTGTTGTACGTACCACTTAATATATTGTTGACCCATGTTTTAAAAGTGGGGTATGAAAAAGTCATTTAGTTGGTCGGTAAGTGATAAGGCATTGTCTCTTTGACCCATACTTCCCTCATCTTACAATATTACTTGTCAAGAAACGTGGGCATCCTTACTGTATTTTCACCCAGATATTTAAATGCTTGGTAAAATAGCTAGCAGGCTAAGCAAGAAATTCCACTAACTAATGTTAAGGCTTTCATCACTAGTATTGTCAGCAAGCTACTTAGTTAGTTAGCAACAACATACAATACCTCCCATCAGACTTCCACCTTCTTTGTTGAAACAGCTAGTTAGTTAATCAGGTAATTTCACTGGCTAATATTAAGGCTTACATGAATAACATGTAACTGTCAGCTAGCTAACTCATCTAGTTAGCTACAGCATTACATACCTTTCATCACCCTTCCAACTCCATTGTCTGGTATATGGTACCTGGCATATATTCTAACATCCACTAATTGGGAAATGGCATTATGATTTACACATTTTAGCTTATCTTTGTTATAGAGGGTTGAGTTAGTTTGAGTTGTAGCTATTGTAAATTTGAATGTACTGCTCATACTGTTAAAATTCTGTGATTTCTACAGGGTTACTTTTAAAATAGCATTCAAATTTTGGATGGATGAAAGCAAAGTGTGGACGGATGTGAGTTATGGAAGAGAAATATCATTGTACAGGGGAAGTGATAACACAATTCAGAAGGTTGGGGTTTAAGCCCCAGTACTGCCAACCTGCCACTATTGGGCCCTTGAGCAAGGCCCTTAACTCTATCTGTTCCATGGGTACTGTATCATGGCCGATCCTGTCCTCTGACCCCAACTTCCTAAGAACCTGGGATACGGGAAAACGAGTACTATAATGTAATAAATAACCTTGAATAAAAGGTTGAAGGTCATTTCATATCCAGCATACATGATTAAAGAAAGCAAAACCAAAAAGAGACATGCTAATTTGACTTTTGATTTTGATGAATCACAGTTAAAGTACAACAGCTCATGGTCCGAAGGGATTCCTGAAGGCATAGCTGCATTTCAGGTATTCTAAAAATGAAGTCAGACTCATCCCTCAGTGTTATCTGAGGGCACATGAACATGCACATGACATTCCTCTTGTACTTTTGTGTGACAGGTGGCAATGAGTCTCAGGGACACTCGTCCTGTTGCGCAACATGGTGTAATGTTGTGTTAAAAGTCAGTGACGGGGTCAAACACCAACGCAGGTTGCGGATCTAGTGTAACAGCATGGAATAAACACTGATATGATGTTTAACAGCATTTCTTTATGTGGCTGTCATAGTGTATTAATTCATCTGGCTGTCCAACTGTGGGATCTAGGCTGCCACCACTGTGTGTGCGTGTGTGTGTGTGTGTGTGTGTGTGTGTGTGTGTGTGTGTGTGTGTGTGTGTGTGTTAGTACAGTGCAGCATACTATGTCCACTGTACTGAAGTATGAGTATGCACATTCACACTTCTTCATACTCAGTGACTGCATTCAGCAAATGTTGACCGTATGAACCCTCAAGTCACGTAGCATATTATGGTCTTATATTTGGAGTGAAAATACATTTAATCCTTGTGATATTACTTAGCTACTTGGTGAGGTACACACCACTGACTTTTGATTTTTTTTTTTAAGTATTTAAAAATAAAATAGCCAATATATTTTGTATGATTCACTTAAGGAAATAATGAATTATGGCTGACAGAGAAGTGTTTACAGATATGAGATATGGAAGAAATAATAAATACAAATTTTTCACGTTTACGAGTGAAATTGAGGCAGTACCTTGTCTTGGAAAAGCTTGAATTATTATATTTTATTCCCTAAAGATGAACTATTTACCTTTAATGTGTGTTGCTAATTTTTATGTGAAATGTGCCTGCATTTAAAAATGAGGTTTATTTTTTTTTTTGGACAGGGCTTCTAGACTTCAGATGCTCATATGTTAATCATATGTTTTCAAAGGCACCATGGAAAAGCTTTTTTTTTTTTTTTTAAGTTTACAGTAGTATTCCTTGTTTGTCAGCTTGCACATCGAAATGATGCTAATATATTTTCTGGGTGTGTTTTTCAGATACAAGCCTTTGAAGTAGCAATATGAATACATTTTCTGCTTTAATCATCAAATTTATACACATGACCATTAACATCTGCCTTGAATTGAAGGTGCTAAAAGAATTTCTTTATTTAAAAAGTGTGAAACTGCATTACATAAGTCATACACTATACGGCCAAAAGTTTGTGAACACCTGACCATCACACCCATAAGTGCTATTTTTAAAAAAGCCCATGCCAGATTTACTCCCTTTTTCCTATCATAATAACCTCCAATCTTCTAGCTCATGCTTTCCACTAGATTTTGGAGTGTGGCTATGAGACGTTGTGCTCATTCAGCCACAAGAGCATTAGCGAGCTGAGGCACTGATGTCAGTGAGGAGGCCTGGGGTGCAAATGGCATTCCAGTTCATCCCAACGAGGTTCACTGGGTTGAGGTCAGGGTTCGGTGCAGGATACTTGAGTTCTTTCACTCCAACCTTGGGAAACCACGTCATCATATACCTTGCCTTGTGCGCAGGGACATTGTCATGCTTAAACAAGCTCCTTAGTTCCAGTGAAAGGAAATTGTAATGCTACAGCATACTAAGCACCTTCAACTTTGTGGCAACAGTTTAGGAGGAGTCCCACATGTGCGTGTCATGGTCAGGTGTCCACAAACTTTTGCGCCATACATTGTATTCTTATCACCACAATGCCATGCTGTGATTTACAGTTTCCCTCACTTAATATTACTGAGTTTAGCTCTGCATGTTATTCACTTAAAGCAATGGTGAACCCACTGCTCATAGGGCAAATGTTAAGACACTAGCTGAATGTTGTCAGTTGGTGTTATGGATATAGCTAACAGAAGAGATTGTGGTACCCAACAAGACTGTGGTTAATTCAGTACTGATTGAGAAAAGCTGTGTGGTGCAATAAGAAGCCAAAAGTAGAATCAATAAAAGAATTGTGTTTAAGAAATGGGGAAATCCCTGAAACTAGCAAGAGGAACAGACTCTGCTCAGAACAGACACTAAACTTGTGCTTCTTTTGGATAGATGAGCCAAAACATCAAAACATGAAGACAATATATTTTGCCAGAGTAACTGACTTTGTGTTAAAAGTTGTGTTTAAATTCCACCAGTTACTTAGAGATGCTAGGGCAATTAGCTTCCTTTGCATGTTGAATGTAGCTTTATGTTGTACATGGTGCTACTCAGCTAGTGTGTCTAGGTACACTAAGATCTACCTAATGGCTACAGCTAATAAGAAGTTTATCTTTACGCTCCTGGGAATTCCACAGATATCAGCTATGGGTACTAACGTTATAACCCACTGATATACTGCAGGCTAGTTACACAGATAAAGCTATCTCAAATGGCTTGTTATTTGATTGGGTTACATAACGTACCTAGCTGCCTTGAGGAGGTTGGTAATACAATGGTTGGGTTTGCTAATGCTATAGGGAGGGTATTTCTGATTGGTGGAATAAATAATGACAGACGGTACCATTTTAATGAAAAATCTTCATAACAAACCATTAATTTTTTTCAAAATGCCTCCTTTTCCCCAGGCAGAGGTGCTAACAACATTGCTAAGAAGAAAATCCTAGCAGCCATTGCTCCACATTAACAGTATAAATGCAATTTAACAGCATATACAGTGGAACCTTGAATTGCGAGTAACTTGGTCTACGAGTGTTTTGCAAGACGAGCAAGAAATTGTAATAAAATTTTGATTTGGTGAACGAGCGAGGTCTTGCAATACGAGTAGTATGCATACGTTTCGTCTGCCGAACCTCACGTGATCACAACTTCTCGCTCTCACTGACTGCGGGATTGTGGCTCACTCGTATAGTCAACATCCACGCTAGCGTATACTGTGTGTGTGCAAAAATGGCCCCCAGGGAGATGTGTAAAATGTGGGAAAGAGTGCAAAACTTTGTCGAAAAGCACCCCCCGAATAAGGCTGTAGCAGTGCGAGCGATGAATCTGTATAACGACAAGAAAAAGAAAAAGATTGCAGTGAGCCGACAGACTGCAGTGATTCCGTGAGTTGTAGTGAACGTCATCCTACACAATAATCCTCCTTCGCTCTCGTCTCGTGCAGGTTATTTTGTTTTATGTAGTTTTACTTTATATTTTGCATTAAGCATTTTTATATAAATATTTGTGGGTTGTGAAACGAATTATCCGAGTTTCCATTATTTCTTATGGGGGAATCCGCTTTGATATACGAGTGCTTTGGAGTACAAGCACGTTTCCAGAACGAATTATGCTCACAGTCCAAGGTTCCACTGTGTACATATACAGGATCCAGAAAAAAATCCCTTGTCTTTATGCTTGTGTTACTGACAGTGCATTATCCCCTCGGTTTTGATTATTGACTGACCTGCTAATTCACACTTTAGGGCTGGGTGATGTTACAGTATAATATTTATATTGAGATAAATTACGCAACAGTTCACTTTTCTGTGATATCATGTATAACGCAACATACAGGCTCACGCCCCTCCCCTTTCCCTGCTCACCAGCGGCTAAACACAGAGTCACAATACCCTGCACACTGAAACCCAACCTGAAAACCTGAAACCTAATCTTACAATGACTTGTGGTGACAAAGCAAGTAATTTGTTCATACTGATTTAAAACGTTCGATAACCAGAGGCGTCTCTGGCACGGAAAGCCTGACGGGGCACAATACACTCTCTCTTCAGGCAGCATCCAACTTGTCAGTGAATCTACACACAAAGCTACTTGCTCAGTGAAACCAAACACAAACGCACCTCATCAGTGAAAACAGAAACACACCCATTAATATAACGCAGGTGCAGGAGTTAATTGAAGTGGAGACAGGGTATGGAAACATACACTGCATCTTTGAAATGTAGCACACCAGAGAAATGGACTCGCTTATTGCAGCCCTGCACTCAATTAACTGTTTACTCCACAGCATTTAATTTCCCACAACTGGTATATTACCATGTTGCACAGCATTGGATTACAAAACTAAAATGATCAAGCAGTATACAATCAATGTGGCCTGCAACTTGGGTAGCACATCCAAAGCAATATGTCAGAGCAGGGAAACCAACTGCTTTCTAGACCTTAAACTACAGTCAAAATAACACACCTTGTACACTGAATATAACTAAACCAGTAATCTTTTTTGCCATATATTATGGCAAGTTTAAGGTAAATTAAACAAAGTCCACTCATATAAATCTTAATTTATTGTAGTGCCATGGGCATCGAGTATAAAAGCTACATAAAGGCCCAAATTACAGTGCAATAATGCAAAATAGACTCAATAGCGATGTTCACTGCTTGAAAAGAAAAGATGCACACCAATCTTTCGTTCATTCTTTTATTAAATTATCGACTTTATTCAATATATTCAATATATTGCCAATATATTGCTAGTAGTGGCTAGCATAACTGTGATGACTAACAATGGCTAGCTGCATAGCAACAAGGAAACCGGCGTGACTGTGCCCCACAGCTTATTTCTGAAAGCGTGTTAAACAACCAGGTTAAAAAGACGGGCCTCCATACACTGGCCTCATGCTCACCAAAGGACAACTGCTTGAAGAAATACTGACTTTTGTACAACTGGTACAGGAAGATACTTGGACTGTTCAATCATTGTCATATGTAATAAACACTCAACAATGTTAGTTACAAACATGGAAATATTGATCATGTCGTGCACTGCACCACAGCGACAACTGGTCCCTAATGTAGAGACGTCCCTGCTCATAAGTACTCAGTGTACCAAAGAAAGGGTTAAATAAAACACTACCTTTATATCGTGATAGCCATTGTGTAGAGTAGAAAGAATCATGATATGATATTTTTGTCATATTCTTATTGCGGTTGAAACATACAGCTGGCTCTTGAAGTGACCGTGATAATTTCAGATGATGCTGATACACAACTTTCATTATTATCAAAAACGGAACTGATCAAAGAGAAGCAAGATGTCTGCGTTCCTTTTTTCATTTACTCCTTTCATTTTTTAGGTTTCACGTGAGTCTCGCTTTGCATTTGTTTCTCTGGCTGTAAGATTCTTGTAAGAAAGCACAAGTGGACCTGGAGATGTGTCACAATTAACTTGACGTCTTAATTTTAATCTGGTAATCTTTGTTTAAGGCTTTAATCTTAAATGTATCCGTATTTTCTTGAGAACATAATTTGCATAGGATAGGAAAAAAAAAAAACAGGTTGCGTTGAGGAAAATGTGAAAAATGTTTCATTTGTAGGGTGGAAACTGATTCATTATCTTGTGTAAGGCACATGATATGTCTCTGACATTCTTAGCATTTCACAAGGTCTTGTTTATCTGTGCTACGGTCATGCTGAAAAAGAGATAACTACTACTAATACCAACAGGCCAAACACTGGATAGTGTTCATCACAGGAAGAAAGTGTGTATATTAGTGTGCATATTCCAACACATTGTTTCTATTATAACAGCTGATTCACAGAAACAAGCTACATAATCTCATCTAACTCATGATCTAAAACATCAGTTTCGGTCAGCACAGAAGAGTCGTCAGAACAGAGGACTTTGTGTTTTCTGGTTTCTCACTGAAATGACAAGCTGCACTTTTTTTGTCTTTTTAACTTGAGACAGAAATAAGAGAGCTCGGTGAGGAGACGATTGTTAATAGCTGCTATAATGTAAGTAATAACAGAAACTAACTTGTCTCATCTGTGGTAGATTGGCAACCTGTCCAGGGTGAACCCCGCCTCTCGCTTGAAGTCAGCTGGGATTGGCTCCAGCTTCCCCCCGCGACCCTGAACAGGATTAAGCGGTAGAAGATGAGTGACTGAGTGAGGACTCGTCTCATGGACGTTTGATAAAATTAAACATTAGTATAAATAAATATAAAAAACCCATTATAATAATTGTTCACAAAATGCTGTGATTTAAG
Organism: Chrysichthys cranchii; assembly: GCA_030068335.1. Taxonomy (NCBI): domain Eukaryota; kingdom Metazoa; phylum Chordata; class Actinopteri; order Siluriformes; family Claroteidae; genus Chrysichthys; species Chrysichthys cranchii. Next base: position 8,512,977 of record JAQMCW010000015.1, on the reverse strand, counting down.
AGGTAAAAAGAAATGTTTAGGCATTAGTCAGACTGATTACCGGTAGTTTTATGGACGTTTGTTATAAGGACTCTGTTTTACCTAACATGATTTTGTGGAAAGCCTAGTCAAGGTTGGAAAGGCAATACAACATTTATATTGATAAATATATTTGTTTTCTTGTAGGTGTCATGTTACAAGCAGAACAATTTTGCTTAATTTTCCTGACATTTTTGGATGTTTTTCAGAATTCAGCTCTTGCAGGCGTTCCCAAAACAATCAGAATTATTTGAATGACACGTCATGATGGTGCCAGGCTTATCTCCAATTTTCACCTTGATACTTTTTCTTTTTTTCCTTTCCTTTTTTTTTTTTTTTTTTTTTTTTTTTTTTTTTTTTTTTTTTACTTTTTCCCAAATTACTTCACAGTACAGAATAATTTCTACATCATAAGAGTGAAAATACTCCGGAACTCTTTATGTAATTAAAAAGAAAGCGTGGCATTATATCAGAATATTCAATGATACAGAATGATTTATATTTTCTTGAAAACCTGGGTAGCGCAGTGGTACAGTGGGTGTTGCTGCCTGAGCTCAGGTACTGTCTAAGTGCATGTCTTCTCCACGCCTGTGTGGGATTCATCTGGGTTCTCTGGTTTCCTCCTACCTTGTAAAAGCTTGCTAGTAGGTGAATTGGCTACACTCAATTAACTTAATTAACCGTAGAGAGTGTGTGCGTGCCCTGCAGTGGACTGACATCTCGTCTGGGTTGTGTTCCCACCCTGAAAACATATGCTCTGTGTCCATCACCACCTTGACCAGGATAAAGCACTTACTAAAATGTACAAAAGAATGAATTATATTAATTCTTTAATTAATAAATATTCAGATGTAAAGTGAATCAAACTGTTTTCTGTATAGTTATTCTCCATAGATATAATCATTTAATCCCCACATCCCAAGCAAGCAAATCCAGATCTCGCTTTGCTCTAGTTTCATGTATGGCAGTGAAGGGCTATGCTTAATGTATTTAATTAATGTCAGTGCAGAAGCCAAGTAGGGCACTCCCTTCCTCGATGGCTCCATTATTCAGGCACAAAGCACTTGTTCCACTGGCCCAGATAAACCAGGTTAAGGGCTCTCTGAAGACTATACATCACTGCTCATGCCATATGCCACTGGGCACTAATGGCCATTTAATCTGGAGTCTCTACTGATAGCTGTGATGTGGAGCATAGCAAGTAGTAACTCATGCTAAACTTTTTTTTAGCAAAATGCTTTGATAAAATACTCTGATTTAGGGGCACATCAATAGTTGATACTGCTATTGGGTGTTGATGCAGTACCATGCTCATTTACTCATATAAGTACTCATTAGAACACTCTAGTACCAACATATGATAATTAATCCGACTGTACACTGGTATTCTGATGAAGATATGACAGACAGTGACTGCAATCTGAATATATTTCACATTGAATGATGGGCAGGAAATCTGTCTGAAGTATGAAGAAGAGGCACTTGTACATGTCCGTACAAGTTACCAAATAAAATATTTAGTATTAGAGTTTACTGCTAACACAGAACAGAAAGCAAGCCCTGCAGCAAATGCTGAGTGGTGAAGAGAAATGTCATCGGATAAAGCTGGGTAAGTGAAAATGATAGCGTTTAAACAGTATATTGTTCTTGACAGGCATCATTTTGGTATTAGTATGTCACATCTGGACAGTTTGCCACCATGCCACCAGAGAGCACCTCCTGTGAATTTTGAACTCCTCCTTGTTAAGCATGCTAATTTCCTGCCATAAACAGGCCTTTTTGGGCAGCGCGGTGGCTTGGTGGTTAGCACTGTCGTCTCACAGCGAGAAGGTCCTGGGTTCAAGCCCCGGGTTCAGCACAGGTGCCTTTCTGTGTGGAGTTTGCATGTTCTCCCCGTGTTTGCGTTGGTTACCTCCCACAGTCCAAAGACGTGCACAGAGGAGATTAGGCTAACTGGTGAATGTGGGTGTGAGTGGTTGTCTGTCTCTGTGTGTTGCCCTGTGGTGGATTTGTGACCTGCCCAGGGTGTGTCCCGCCTCTCACCCAATGTCACCTGGGATTGGCGCTAGCTTCCCCCTGCGACCCTGAACAGGATTAAGTGGAAGAAGACAAATGAACGAAACAGGCCTTTCCTCTCTCTCATCTTGGAAATTCCCTTGTTCAGGTTTACCGCTGATCATCTGTGTACCTACTATTGGCTGTGTTTGTAATCCTGATTTTGGGTTTGTATTTTGGATTGGTTTTCATTGAGCCTATATTATACGTGAAATATTTGGATTTTGGAAATATGCACATGGATCCTAAATATCCTCCTTAGTTCCCTTTGTTGCAAATGGATTTGCTGAGAAACATGAATCCAACATCAGGATATCCGTTCAGCCCTCACATCCTAAGGGTCAATTACTGGGAAATCGCACAAACAACTTTAGCAATTCTTTAGTCTCCATTCAGTCTCTTTAGTCTCCAACAATATGAAGGACTTCACCTAGGCCAAGAAAGCATGAGGAACAGCAGGAGTAACTCAACTTCCTTCGCTAACTCAGAAGTTGACCCCTTCTGCCCTTTTCTTGTACAACCTGACAAATATGATGAATGTGTGTGTAAATGCAGTGTGCTATTTTGTTTGCAACTGCATCCTTTGGCAAATCTAGAGAAGTGACTAAAAAATCCACCAACCTCTCACCCTGCCCACCACTGTAGCACTCACCTGACCCCCCCAATCACCCCCCCCCACAACCTTCAACCAAACAACGCTGAACCAAACATACAGAGCTTAAAAGAGAATTCCAAGAGGATTTCAATCACCCTGTCTCACGGAAGGATGCTAGTAAGAGACTCTCTCAAGCCCTCAATCAAAGGAAACAGACAGCAACCAACCATGCACTAACCTTTTGTACTCTTGCAGTGGAGTGTGGATGAAACAAGCCATTGAGCAACGCAATACACCATTTCCCTTCAGATGTGCACAAGTACCTTCAGACTAAGGCCTCTCAACCTTGGTCACCAAATTACCTCAGAACCCTGTTGTCTTAGGAAAGAACATTATAATTTTTTTAGGGACAGCGGTAGCTCAGTGGTTAAGACATTGAACCACTGATCGGAAGGACGTGGGTTCAACTCCAAGCACCGCCAAGTTGCCACTGCTGGGCCCTTGAGCAAAGCCCTTAACCCTCAGCTGCTCAGTTGTATAAATTAGACAGATGTAAGTCACTCTGGATAAGGGCTTCTGCCAAATGACACTAATGTAATGTAATGTATTACAAAAATAAATTCTGGTGGCAGTCTTTGACCCTTATGTTGAGTCATTTGTCAGTGCCTATTCAGTTTGTGCTCATTCTCACCGCTTACATCAGTTACCACCAGGTCTTCTTGAACCTCTGTTCATACCATGACAACCACTGTCGCATGCCGCTTCGACTTTATCACAGATCTCCCAGTTTCCCAAGGTAGTACCACAATCTTGACCATAATTGACCATTGTCATGTCGGTCACAGACAATTCACCACCACACCACAAGAGGGCACCCTCCCCTAAACTGCAAACTCTTACTTATTGGTCATGCTTAATTTCTTGCCATTAATGTATATAAAGCGCAGGGACGCTCATGATAATTGCAAGGTTATGTCCTATGTTTATCAGTTGAGTAAGTTTGAGTGAGCTCCGTCTTGCTTTTGAACCCTGCCTTGCTTTTCTGTTTTTTCTTGTCTTGGATATCCCCCTGTTCTGGTTTATCTCTGAACTTCTGTGTATCTACTCTTGCCTGTCTTTGTGGTCATGATTTTGGATCTGCCTTTTGTATTGTTGTTTCCTTGAGCCTCTATTGTGTTCGACCTAGATCTGCCCACTGTTTGTGGTATTTGGATTTTGGACATTGCTTTGTATTAAACTTCTTTCACATGGATCCGATCTATACTTTTAAGCTCCTTTTGTTACACAATATGTATATCGAGGAGTATCGGGGGAAAAAAAATCTTACAGTGAAAAAAAAATGTATGGATGCATTCCTACTCTGATTATATCTAATTATATTTGACGTTATAGAGCCAACATTTCATAGTCATTTGCTGAGAAAACCATTCTTAATATTGTATTTTCAGTACACTTTCCAATAAGCATGTTGCCATTTAAAATCATTCAAATGTCACATCAAACTTTGTATATTGGCAAATATTGACATATCTGGTCATAATAATGTATAATGTATCTCTGTCAGACAGAGAGACATTGAATCAGCAGGATAAAGCGTGACTTGTCACAGTGATAACTAAACACACTGCATATGTTCAGAGAATATTACCTTTAGGGTAATAAACCAAGTTGCTTTTATATAGGTGTAGAGTACCAGAAACTCCCTAGGCAACTAATGAGCACTACAGGCTTTGTTAGACCCTCCACCCAAACACACACACGTGCACACAAATTTGCTATGGATCCAGAGCCTGGGAAAGCTGATTGTGAGGAGGGAATAGAAGGACCATGCAAACAGAGGACCATGCAAACACACCTTGACTCAATCATTCACACCTAGGGGCAATTTGTGGCACATTAGGAAGTAGGAAGAAACCAGAGAACCCATGTAGGCATAGGAAAACCACCTAGGAAGTAACCCAAGCTCAGGATTGAACCACGGGCCCGAGAGCTGTGAGGCAGTAATGCTACCCAACAATAACACATTATGGGGATTTAGTATGGCTTGTTGTAAGGCATTGAATGGCGTGTTTTTTCTCCTATTTTCAACAGGATACCAGTGTTAGAGGTTCAAGGTTTAATACTGGTCTGTATTATAATGGAGCAATAATCCAATTTTCTATTTTCATTTCAGTATTTTGTACAATTTTGTGCGTGTTGTGTCTAATTTTGACATCCTCATATTAACTTAGCGACTCTCTGCAAGCTCCTGTTGATGACTAATGTCTGCGCCACACTAGAGGATAATTAGGCTGATTTTCAGACTGAGACGCCTCTCCAGATGATCGTACTAGGTGTCCTCATTTTAGACTTAAACAGTTATTTTCCCAGATTATCCTGTGACATGGGGCTTGTAAAATCTTGTAACGTGGTGTAGTGTGGGGAGAATGTTGAGTGTCTTATGTGAAAGTGCAATCTTGAAATATTACTAACCGACCATCCAAACCAAACTGAATAACCCATGTTTGTCGTGACATAAACTTCTGTTTGTTTACAACAGGTTCCTGGAGCTGTGATCATCAGCATGTTCATGACAATAATTCAAAACTCTGTTGTGTTGTGAGGCTAATTAAGCATTCATTATGCAAAGCAGCATAGGTGTGATGGCAAGTTGTGCCCTGTGCTTATGTACATGAACTGTAAGCTGACTGAACATTGAAAAGGAGAATATGTCAATTATGAGATCCAGTGGTGGTTCCAGCAAGTGCTGGTTGGACTATTGGATTTGTTTGACTGTCTCATGATGCCTAGGCTGTGTATTGTTGTAATGCCCCAAGGCCTCTTTAATATCCTTGAGCACCAACTGAAACGAACAAACATCTGACCACAAAAATAGTTCTCATATGTGCTTGTTGAACATCCCATTATAGATTTAGTACCCCTTCAAACCTCCGCTAGATTAGACCAGAAGGCTTTGCACTAGATTTTGAAATGCTGCTTGGGGATTTGTTACCCTTAAGCCACAGGAGCATTAGTGAAGTCAGACATGGATGTCGGGCAAAAAGGCCTGGCAATGCAGTCAGCATTTCAATTCATCTCAAAGGTGTTCAGTGGAGCTGAGGCGCTTTCAAACCAGCCTTGGCAAACCATATCTTCATGGACCTTACTTTGTGCCAGGGGCTTTGTCATACTGGGACAGATTTAGGCCAGGCCTTAATTCCAGTGAAGGATATACAAGACATACTAGATAGGGTTGCACCGATACAGATACCAGTATCGGGTATCGGGCCGATACTTTGCTACTCTGCTAAAATACTCGTACTCGTACTCGTCCATAAAGTGCCGATACCATGAACTGATACTCCTATTTCACTGATCGCTTTACTAGGCAGGTGT
>JAQMCW010000015.1:8403731-8433146 GCA_030068335.1 Chrysichthys cranchii | reverse complement strand
CAAAAATTAAAAAAAAAAAAAAAAAAAAAAAAAAAAAAAAAAACCACCAACAACAACAACAACAACAAAAAAAAGCAGCATGCAGCAGGACCTTGTTCATCAGGTAAACCTGACTGGAATGTTTTTCAGACATGGGCATGCGATTTTCTTCTATTTTGGGTTTTGTTTTGTTTTTTTGTTGCTATTGTCTGATTTTTGCCTCTGGGTAATCACTACTGATACTGATATTGTGTTCCATCACCAGGGGGGAAAAAAACAGTTTAACATACATTTCTATATAAAACTTCAGAGCAAACATTTTCACCAATATCATTCCCAGTCTCTCAACAAACTAAAAAAAAAGAGTTATATTAAGCTACTATATATTCTTTAAATAGAAATTGTGCAAAAATGCCTTACTTAACCTTCAAACAGGTGATTCATTTAGCCAGCTCTGTAGCTCCAGCATTCATCGAATGTGATTGACTGTGTTGTTAGAAACCTCACATGTCCTGTCGATAGTGAGAAAAGCTCCTTTATTGAGTCCTCGTTATTTGCGTGCACGGGACGTTCACCTTAATCATACGCAACACAGAAAACATTGTACACAGCAGACTGTGAGTTCTTTCTGTAATGTGCTCACTGGAGTATAAAATGGCGTCTTGGTTCTTTGTTAACGTGTTCGGACCCTAGATCTGTGAAGAATGCCACTTTAAGGTAAAATATTCAGGCCTACCCAGGCGAATCCTGCCACTTTGGCACAAACGGCGAGATTTTTTTTTATTTCAACTGAAGCTAAGGTGTAGATTTTTTTTCTCTCAGACCTAAACGTTAGTTGATTTAGATCACCTCTGTATAAACATAGGCCTAAACCTGACCCTGTCTTTGAACCTCAGTAATGCCAAACTCACTGATCATGTGTCGTTATTTAAAATGTAGAAATCATTGAGAATATCTAGCCCAAAGGATTTCAGTGCATGTGGTTGCCTTACTGTAGTGAACACCGGCAATCAGGGAGGATGTGCATTAGCTGGTATGAGGTATGAATGTTGAGTAAATATTCAAGTATATGTGTTTATTTATTTTAAAAAAAAATTTTTTTTCTTTAAAAAAGATGAGTTTGTCATTGTGTTTTATTCATCCCAGTGGCCAATCCATGAACGGGACTTTCTATTCATTTTCGTTCCTAACAAGCTAAAATAAGGATTATGAATTAATTCACTAATCCCTTAAAATATGGAGTTATGATGAGAGGTGTGTGTGTGTGTGTGTGTGTGTGTGTGTGTGTGTGTGTGTGTGTGTGTGTGTGTGTGTGTGGACCCAGTGAGGGGCCTTGGGAGATTAAGAGGATTTTTACATACATCTCCCTGACAGACTTTCATATCAGTCTTGCTCTATAATGCAAGTCATCACTGTGTGAAGATGAAGAACATTTTCAAAGTTGGTAGAAATACTTTGAATGAAATGTATAAAAGGGATTATTTTTTTCTGAAACAAATTTTATTGTATCTGTCAACCCCCGCTTAGCGCTTTTCTGCCCCTCTGTGGTCAGTCCTGGCTTTTTAAGCTCAAATCATCCATCTGGTAATTTCTGTGCAAAAGTCAAATTAGGTAACAAAACAATCAGGCAGGAAATATAGACTGCTCAAAACAGGGTAGAAATCAAGCATCGCTACGACTGTTAATGTGACCTCTTCATGCTTTTGTGGGCTTATCTGTGTAAATACAGCTGTTTTGTACATAGGCCTACTCCCCCCCCCCCCCACACACACACACACACACACACACACACACACACCTGCCCACCAAAAAATGATGAAATAAAGAGAATTGGGTGGACTATTTCTCTGGGATTTGACTGTCTGATTTATACACATGCAATAATCTGTGTTCATCTGAACTGATTGTCTACTACACTATGAATTTGAAATATTTTTAATGATAATTTCACTGCTGATGCGTTGTAGGCATATTCCTTTTTCCTTTTTTTTTTTTGATAGATTTCCTTACTGTACTTTGGTCAGCTAATAAGACTCACAGTTCACAGTTTAGGCTTGAATATAACGCTTGCATAGCAATGTAACCTACATGGCCTGCTCTGCCTTCCAAGACTCGGAAATTGTTTACACTGTTACACTGTTAGTCACACCACTTTAATGTCCAATTTAATAGGACCACCTGCATATTTATGCAATCATCAAATCAGGGATAAAGCAATACTGTGGCATTAGTGTAGAAAGTAGCGTCATGCAGATGCAGGTCAAGAGGTTGAGTTAATGTTCACATCAGACATCAGAATGGGGACAAAACTCTCACTAGTCTGAGGCAACAGGGCACAGGCTCACATTATATACTGGACAGTGTGGTGTTCGGCTCTTGTAGTCCATCCACCTTAAGGACTGACGTCTGGATCGCTCTGAGATGCTTTTCTGTTTATCACGATGGTCAGGACTCTTTGTGGAAGATTTTGTCAGCTCGAACCAGTCTGGACGTTCTTCTTTGACATCTCTGACCAACAAGGCAAGGCTCTTCCACCCAAACAGGATGTGTTTTTGTTTTGTTTTGCCCCCTCCCGAGACTGTGGAGTGTGAAATTCCCCAGAGATCATCAGTTTCTGACATACACAAACCAGTCTGTCTGGCATCTCCAACAATGACACATTCACAAAGTCACTGAGATCACACTTTCTCTCCATTCTGATGTATGACGTGGACATTGACTAAAGCTCTTCACCTGCATGTGCATGATATTTTGCCTTGCTTTGCTACCACACAATTGGCTGCCTGAATAACTGCATGAACGAACACGTGTACAGGTATTCCTAATAAAGCAGACTCCGGGATATAAAACTTATATCCTCCGAGTTTTATAAGCATGTTAACTGACTGAACACTAGAGGGAGTGATAGAAGTGTGTATCCTCCCTATCGCGGCGTCATTTCTTCACCACAGTCCAGTTCCTGTTTCTGTTGACTGAGATCAAACATGTACAAAAAAGGTCATTCATGAATGCTTGCCTTTGATGAGTAAAAGAAAAACTGAAAGAAAAAGTAAGAATGGATAACACATTAACAGACAGATGTTGCACATGCTATTGTTCATTATTGCACTTGGGAGGAACTTTAAAAAGGCATCCATTCAGTGTTAGTGCAATACAAGAAATGCTTTCGGTTCATGTGGATGAGCATTTATTCAAAGCGCCCACCACAGCAAAAGAATTTATATAACTATATTAAAACCCATAATTATCAATGTAATAAAGCCCAATTAGGTATTAATCCACAATAACCTACCCCCAGTCTTTGCCCTTTGGTATGCAAACCTTCACTATGGACAGACTTTAAATACTGACAATTGACGTCAAATGATAGTAATGATGAACCCTATTACATCAGTGGAGGAGGAATATTTTTACACGGAGGATGATTTGATATGTCTCACCCCTCCCTAAAACTGAGCCCTAGATATGATATAAACCCATATCAGGATCTAATGATTAACATGAAACTGTAAGAATCTCTGGAGTGAACTGGTGCCAAAAACAAGATGTTTACCAGTAAACACTCAATATGTGACTCTACATTATCTGTGCCTGATGCATATTCCAGAATAACGCGCCAACCATCTTGTGTTATACATCCCTAACACATGTTTCTATAGCTAAATTCTCTGCTACTTTCATGTGGGAGTGACTGAAGACTGATGTGTAGGCTTGTATCACATATGGAAGTCTTTGGTCTCCAGGAAGTGCGTTTCTGTCTTACGAAACGCCTGTGAATCAGCTACGACCCTGAGAAATGAATAGGTTTGCATTTTGTTTGCTTCTTTGCCCTTGTTTTTGTTTGCATTTTTATGGACTGTCTTTGGAGTACATTTACCTTCAGTTATAGATAAAGAGAGGGACAGAGAGAATAAGGGAGAGAGGGACATGTACTGTATATTAAAAGGCGGCTAAGGGTGTTAATATTTGTGCGATTGGAGATGAGAGTAAAGAGACTGCAACGTGCAGCCGATTACTTCATAGTCCATAACATAATGTGATGTATAATTCATGCCGATCTCATCAGCTCACATTTAGCACTTCGTTTACTGCTTGCCACCCACCTAACACACTCCTCATCACCTCACTACGCTTGAGGCTCTGATGGGGCTAATTAACCAGCTTTACATATCCATTAACCTGTTTCAGAAGTCTGCTTCTTTTTTTATCAGAGTCTGTAAATCTCTTTTGACCATGGTTCTATAAAGTCATTAAATAGAGGTCAGCATCTCCATTTGAACTGATGAATAACGTCTGGCTGCCCAGCTCCTACCTTAAGGCATTTGACATTAGCATGGACAGAGTAAGTGTGCTGACTCATGTATTAAATTATTTATACATCTTAAGTATGTGATAACACATAAAGGAAGCAGTTTGGAAGAGCTCTGCTTTGTCCTGTGTATGCGAGGAATAAAAAGGTTCTGGTCTAGATCTAGCTACAGCAAACCTGCAGCAAGATAGAGAGATATTAAAAACACCAACATCTTTGCAAAGGCATTAAATTCTTCAGCTACTCCAAAATAAAATCACTGGTGTGTTAGACACTTGAAAGATCTTAGCTGTGATCATTCTGAGTAAGTCAGGAAGCAAAAAAATGACCACAAAGGGAGAAAAAAATGACAGTAAGATGACTGTTAACAGAAGAGCCATGATAGAAATCCCTTCTGATTACCACCCTCTGTCTGGTCTGAAGATTTGTCAGTCCAGATAACATTGATGGAAGTCCACAATGAGTGGGAAGGAACAAAGAGGCCAAACGGTGCTCCTACGCATGACTCCCAGTCTACTAGATTGCAAATCTATCACTATGGCACAGGTTTGACTGAACAGACATTTTTAATGAAAGGTGAAATAGGTGAAAGAAAGAACGAGAAATCGATAACTGAATAATAAAAAGATATTCAATAATAAACGATCGCCAAATCCTCGGTTTTCTTCGCATGAAAGAGTATTTACACTTCCAGCCTTCTGTGTGAGCACCTTGCGTGTTAATGGCAGTTTGGAGTTATCATAACCTGAAATCCACTCGCTCCTTTGGAGGACGGCCCCATATGAACTACCTCAACATACATCCAGGAACAGTGAAGATGGCACTGGACTGCTGCTGGCATGAGCGTTTTTGCTACAATGGCTCAGGACTTAAATTACCATGAACCGTCTTGCACTCAAATCTCCATCAGAAATCAGCTGAACAGAACAGACATTTTTTTAATCTACAGTGAATCAGATGCTACACAGCTGTACGCCTGGACCATGTAATGGGGCAGGGGGTAGCTCAGGGGGTTAAGACACTGGACTACTGATTGGAAGGTTGGGAGTTCAAATCCAAGCTGCCAAGCTACCACTGTTGGGTCCTTGAGCAAGGCCCTTAACCTCAACTGCTCAACTGTGTAAATGACATAAAAATATATAATAAGAGCATCTGCCAAATGACGGTAATGTAATGTAATGTAATGTAATATAACACATGATTATAAAAGGGACACTATGCAGTGTCACCCAAGTGAGGATGGGTTCTCTTTTGAGTCTGGTTCTTCTCAAGGTTTCTTCCTCTTGGAATTTATATACTTATGTGAAGCTGCTTTGTGACAATGTCCATTGTTAAAAGCGCTGTACAAATAAAACTGAATTGAACTGAATTAAATTTTGCAGTATGAATAGGAAACACTGAAAGATGACACTGAAAAATGAGATCTTATTCAATCAAATCTACATTGCTTTTATTCAATCTTTTTATTCCAGTATGTCAAATTAAAAAAAAAATCTGTCACTTGTTCCTTTGCTTTGATCAACTCGCCTCAAAAAGCAATTTTATCAAATAGAATTTTAGCATTTTCGTGCCTCTTACCATAAGTGATTTTAAGAATGTTCATATAAAACAAAAACATACAACAGGATGCACATAAACCTGCAGGGCTGCAGAATAGATCCGAATGTTGTCTGTGTGCAATACAAACCTACCAGTCATGTCCTAGGCCACGCAGGGCATTAGTGAGCCCATACGGCAGCACAGTGTAATCATAGTGCATTTTAAAAAATGCAATTTTCCATTTGGGTTCCTCCCTTAACGGCACTAGACTGTGGACACTCAATAGATCTTGGTAAAGTATACAACACCATGTAGAAGTTACAACACATCTGGAACGAGTGGGAAATGGTAGTGATAGTTTAGTTACAATAGTGCAATTAAGCGTGATTTATTATTCCATACAAAAGCGGTTCAGATTGGGTGGAGCACAGAAGTTTGCAAAATTTACTGCACAACCTTGAAGGATACCAACTTCCCATCTATCACCTCAGTGACTGATTAGAAGTAATGCATAAAAGGAGCAAAAACAGCAGGGGCTCCTCTTGCCTGAGAGTCTATCTTCCTCAAATGTGTCTATCAGCACACAGTGTCGAGTCACAGTTTAACTATATTTCCCAGAGTGATGTGGAAATGTTCTTTTTAAACCAAGAAACTGATAACTGGTAAAAGGATTTTATGAACCAATTGGTATAAAAAAATGTTTTTAAATGAGATGAACCAAGTTCTGACAAAGCATGAACAAAACTTAAGGCAGAACTAGTTAAAGGTCCACTATGTAGGATTCAACCAACTGAATGCCCCACCCTTACCCCTCCTTTTCCAAGCATGTATTAAAATGTACGGTGGTCTTCAGGTGCCTGTAGCATACTTCCAAGTACTTACATTCACACTCCCTTCCTTTATCCTTGATAAATTATAAGTATTATCCTTCATTTTTCAAAGTGTGGGATCTCAAACTTGTTAGCCATCACCAGCATACACTGATTCCGCTTATTTCATCTTCCTTGTCCTCTTTTGTTCATCTCTGTCGTCCTTCTGGTACTTCCTTCCATGTTCACACTGCCGCTTGTAAAAACACTGAAGGTGCTCTCTAGAGTTCTCCATTCTGGGCTGCTGTACACCACAACATGGCAGCTCTGTAGAGGTGGACCTGCACTCGATGTAGATATGAAGGACTCATTCTTAGCATACGAAAACACAACAATTTGTAAATACAGGTGATTATAGACTAATGAAAACATACTCATGCATTCCATATGTATATTATTGAATATATACTCCATTTGTGCAAACTGATTGTGCAAACCCTCAAAATCCCACATAGCGGACCTTTAAAACATTAATGAGGTAACTTTAAAACAAAAACGAAGAAACCTAGTGTTGCTGTGGAGCCAGAAGATTGCATAGGCCTAAGTCAGCAACAGAGGATAAACATATGCTCAAGGAAAACTACCCAAATTAAGCTATCAATAGTAGAAGCATCTGAGGAGATAAATGACCCTGATCTTTCTGGATACTTCCGAAGAGTTATGTTGATAGCACGTCAGAACGTCTGGTGGGTTGGTGGTCAAATGGCTTTCACTACTTGTGAATGCCACTGGGAGAGAACCGTGTATGCTAAGCTATAATTTACTTCTCGTTCCAGAAGATATGGGTATCAGGTGGTCACAGACGGGGAAGCCCTAAGATAATAAGGTTTGTGGGTGGGGAGAGGGCCAACTTGTGATTTCTTCACATGCTGGCAGGCCTATACTTTGGGCAGAATGCCGAATTAAATTTCTGACTTGTATGATAAATGTTGATGAATAATAAGCTCAGCAGCCACCCAGCCTGATGGCTCATGTGACAATAGTGTTGCTTCTCAGAAGAAACCTACTCAGACTGCGGAAGGAAAGCCAAGAGATTTGGCACACCCACCTTGTCTGAGGCATTAAAGCAGCAACCTCTGTCTAATATTTGGCCACTGCTCACAAAAGACACTTTTATAATATCTGGCTGGGATTTTGGCCTTGTCACTTCTATGTGGGCAGCATGTTCATGTCTAGACTCTGTCCATAATGAGACCATTACAGACAGGAAAAGTGAGCCAATTGATTACAACAGAAAACAAAAGTGATGCAGTCTGAGAGGAAAAAGACATGTTTTTTGTGGCACTAAGGGCGCTGGGAGTGTCTGGCAAGAGGCGTGGGATTCGACAAGACTCTTTGTGCACAGAGGGACACAGAGGATCATGCCACATTGCACAGTGCTCCATGATGGGCACTGGATGTAATTCTCCCTGCACTGGATCAGAAGTCCCCTAGCTAATCATTGTCACTGAACACTTCACACACTCGTGGGATCCAGGGTTGGGAGGGTTACTTTAAAAATGGATTCGATACAATTACTAATTACCTGCTAAAAATACAGTCAGTAACCTAACCTAATTACCACAGAATTAAAGCAACGTAACTGATTACATTCCGTTACTTTTGGATTACCTTAATACCAGATATGTGGATGACGACAGCAGTTTCACAACTGGAAGCCATAGATTGCCCTTTTTTGCTTTAAAGACAAAATAATGGTGTAATTTCCACTCAGTGATCACATTTGTTCATCAGAGACCATGATAATGAATCGGCGACCATTAGCCATGGTTTCACTCAAGACCAGAGTGGTGATGTGAGACTCACGAAGTGTTGAGTGCATATGTGCATCTAGTATATCATTCTCATTTAGGGCTGCACCTACCAATTTTTTGGATCATCGAATCTGCAGTTACCTTTTGTTGTATCCTAATTAAGTATATTCTGTTACTCCGCAAGCCTGTTGGGATGTCACGTTAACTGATGGAGAGTGAGAAACTGCTTGGGAATATATAAACTATCATAGTGTCTAAGAACTTGGCAGACTAGACTCACTACCAAAGTTCTGAATCCCAATGACTGGGATCTCTTTAAAGTAAACAAACCTTATGTTACAGGGTTCAGTTGACAATTTGTTAAACAGAACATGTGTCAAATGATCATATAAACTCTGCTCCCCCCTCAATGTAAATGAAGACTAAAATTTCGTTTTGTAAGAAGTAATTAATGTAAACTGGAACTATGTATATACTGTATCTTGAATAACATGAACTGTGTATCCCTGTACATGAACAGCTGGGACAACTTACCACAGCGTGATTTATCATTGCACAGGCTTTGGGCAGCTTATGACTTAGTACCAACAATCACTAGAATAAACTGGAGAATAATTATAATTTATTTGCATCAGGTATTACAAAGCAAAATCAACCTAATTCAAATTGAATTAACCCTGGAAGACTCAGACCACCTTATCATAAGAGGAAAAATATCTCCATTGGCTAAAATGATTATACAGACTCAATGAACAGAAAAACAGGTGTTTTTTTTTAAAGTATTTTATCAACCCTTTCCTACTACATGTTATGAATTTGTCCTTATAAGACCTCCTGGGATGTCCACTAATTTCCACCAACTAATGAGTGGGTTGAATATAAGGGTGAAATAAAAGTTAGGGTTAAATATGACCCCAGGGGTGCTCCAGGGTTAAAACTGTAAATTTCAGATCTTGAAGTGAACAAGATGTTTTATTCATCATACCAACGTGAACTACACTTGATTAGCCAGACTGTCACATTGTCAGCAATATGACCTTTTTGTAGTGTGTATGTTCACCCAGCAGGATTGATTTTTGTAAATATTGACAGACTTGAGAGTCCGCAAGCATAACTCATGCTTGGAGATGTACATCAGTCTCATTTGATGTGCTACTGACAGGACTGCTGCTCTTGCTCCAATTTATCTCACAGCATTATCAAATCTCTTCACTGCATTCAGTGACAGGTTCACCTTGGCCCAGAAACTATTCCGTACTCTCCAGAACATGCATATGGTTTACGAATATTTCTATTTAATCCATGAAAGTTTGGAACACAAACTCACTGCCCACAGTCTGCCAGGAGATTTGGGGTTGAAGATGATTCAAGATGAGTTTTGTTTATTGTATCACAACCAGTCTCTAACGGGGGGAAAAGTATCAAGAGAAATATTCAGATTCATAAGTCATAAGCCATGAGAACCTGACTCATTACAGTGAGAGAAAACAAAAGTGGGAAGCTTGAGAAAGAAACAGAGAAAGAGAGAAACTGAGTGAGTCGGAGAGAAACTGCAGCCAAGAAGTGGTGGGATTTTAGCCACTAATTACCTTCTCAACAATGATCTTGGTCCCACAACCTCTTGTACTTTGGATACACTCACTTAAACTCAGTTTCTTCTACCAGTTTGGAATATGGCCCCTTTGACAGCCTGCTGTTTTTGGCATGCACATGAGGCTGTGTTTTGGTACCTGGTTTGTGAGAAAGCAGAAGTTGTTCTACAGTGGCAGTTAGCTTATAACCACAAAACCATAAATAAGTACTAAGGAGTGTCATGTTTATCTGTATGTTGCCGTGTCTGTCCTGCTATTACATCAGAGTAGCCATTAAACACATTCAGGACATTGATGATGCATTGAACTTTGAATGTTGACACATGCTTTGCTCTATTTCCCCACAAATGATGCCACCTAGTGAAGGAAAAACACAGCTCGCTCTATGACCTAGTAAGAAGCCCTCATTAGGCCATGGATGCCAAGGCCCCTGTTGAAGCCAGTGTGTTTTTATACATCACTACTAAATGGACAAGATGTCCAGTCAGCATCAGCACGTCAGATGTACGTCAGAGAGCAGCATCTGCCTCTGTAAAATATCCTTCCCATTCCCAAATTGAGTAACTATATTCCTAAACATCCCCAAGGACTTAATAAGATTATAGGAATGAGCAGATTTTCAAAGATACAAGGACAAATAACAGCTTCTCTTGTTTACCTCCTTTAAATATCGCTCATGGGAATGTGCTCTAAATAATCAAATAACGTTGCCTAACTAAACGCTTTCATGAAATCACATTGGGAATTATCCATGAATCAAATGGTTGAGAATGACTCACTGTTTCATAAAACAGACACGGAATTGGCTGGATGAGTGTCAGGGAGCTATTTGGTGTACTTATACTCGGGTTGCTTTTCCAAGTGGCGTAATAGACTGTCATAAAAACCACAGACTGGAATTGTATTTGTTTCTATAAGAATGAATTGAAAGTTTTGTTGAATCTGGTTGCCAAGAGACAGGTCGGGCAAAGAGTCTATCAGAGACAGTGTTTTTTTTTTTTTTTCTTCTTCTTCTTCTTTTTTTTTTTTTGGATGGGTGAGCCCCCAACACCTGCTTGTTAAACACAGCCTTTTTGACAAGCCTCTAGAGCTTACTCTTCGTACTGGATTATGTTTTCCATTCAGCCGTGAGCAGTGAGAGACCAGAGAGAGACTGGTACAGAAAGTAAAGCTGCACAGGCTGCATGGCCCGGGGCTCGCTGCATATTCCATCAGTTAGATGCTCGATGTAAACTGTTTATTTAACTCAAAGAATCACTACTAATGACCATAGACAGGGTGTTTTTGAGAACATAACACAACAGTCAAGCTCAAGAAAAAATCTCCTTTATTGATCAATCGAGACTAATAACGGCAACGATGGTCTACCAGACTGATCGGCTCGGCGGCTGGCCAGGTGAGGTTGAACACTGCTAACTTTATATATAAACCCACTCATTATAATTCAAGCAGGGTCCGCAGAATATACTCCAGGGCATGAGCTCTTAAAACAGTTGACTATATGTTTCAAATCTACACCTATTAAACATTTCTGAACAGGCTTACATTTTAACCCTGAATTCAGAAACATTCTTTGATTCTAGCTTGTGCTAGCCAACAAAGACAAAAAGCAAGCAGTGAAGATATTTAAATGTGATAAATTTTCTCTCAGAAGTCCTGTTAAGTTAGCTCATGTTAGCCTAGCGGCTAATGCGTGCGAAAAACTATATAAATATTTAGGATTATTAAAAATGAAAAAATCGAGAAATCCTTATACTTTAGCCCGTGTTAGCTCGCTAGCTAGCTAGCTAGCTGGCTCTATGTGTGCCCAATCATGAAGATGACAAGATTTCTCTCAGGAAATTCATTTAGATGTGCTCATGTTACCTAGCTGACTAGCAGCAACAGTAAAGATTAAGAGTTTACGAACATTTCCTTATATTCTCTCAGAAAACCTGTCAGGTACACTGTTCTTACATAGATCCCTAACGAAAATCGGTACAATTGCATGAGTAGCTTTGGATACCAATGAATCCCTTCCTCCAAATTGAAGGCTTCCTCAGGGAGACTCAACAAAACAGAGTTTGTGGTGTATGATCCACAGACAGACCCTGTAAAACAATGCAAATTTATCCGAACGTTACTCTTGGCTTTGTACTTGTAACATTCCAGGGTGGTTTTTTAAGATGGGTTTAAATAAACAAAGAGTAAATAAATTATATAGAGTGATTTAAGTGGCCATGATTTCTCTTTCTCGCTCTTTCTGAGAAAGAGAGAAAAATCCAGCTGTTTCTCACAGCTAGTCGCCAACCCACAGCAGGACTACTGGGAAACAAGGGTCCCAAAAGAAACTTCTCACTCCTCATAAATTTCCTTAGAACACTCAGAGAATCGGTCCTTTATTCAGCCATTTATTAAGACGTTAGAATTAATTACAAGCACATACCACAGATACCAAATGTTAATGTTTAGTAGTCACTGAACCCTAGAACATAGTCTGAAAGTGAGACATAAGAACAATGGAGAGACACAAAAACAGCCTTCATGCTTAAAATGGCTACGTTAATATGGTTTTATATTGATATTCCTATACGAAGCAGGCCATACTCTGTTATTATGGCATATACCCTAACCCTACCACACAGCTTTCGTCCCTTTGACGTTTATATGTACCGGAGACATTTTGTGAGGTAAATCTCTATAGCTTGACATACAGAAGGGAACCCAGCTGCGTGATTGCTTTACCATTCTCTCTCGTTCATACTTCAACCCTGACACAAGGAATAAAAGAAATTACAAAAAGCACACTCAAGAGTCAAATGACCTTCAGTACCAAGTGTGTCTAAGTGTTGTTAATGCGACTGACTTACTGCAAACACACACACACACACACACACACACACACACAAGCGCGCTGATGGTTTTGTCATTTTATTAAAATTCTTACCTATTACACATACGGTCTCCAGTTACATTTAAGGCCTCAAGAAAAAAAAAGAGCCTTAAAATGGGTCCATTTGAAGCGCAAAATATGGCCTCTCTACCACAGGAAACATAATCATGTCTCAGCCACATATGCACTTTCGGATAACCGTGACAATGGCTTCCATTCATGAATGTTTTGCTTCCTCCTGTAAATAATATACTGATCTATATTTCTTCCCATCATTCAATAAAGCAGCTTTTGTCTTTTCTGTGTATGAAGCCAAGGCCCTGCAGACAGATTCATGTGGCTACAACCACAAACAAATGCCTATTTGTCTGGATACTTCACCAGGGAAGGAATGCATAAGTACCCTGTACACTCACCAAGTTCAAGACTTGAAATGCATCCCAATAAAATATCACCAAATTCTTGCTCGAATATGTTTCTCGGCACAGAGTGCCCTATCTCGGCCTGAGCTCAGTTCAGTCCGTTTACAGCAGTCACATGTTTGTTTGAAAGTGTCCGTACTTGTTTTCCAGGTTCATGGTCATAATTGCTGATTAGCCTGTGCTGAACATGGTTATCAGACACAGCACAGAGAAAGTCTTATTTTCTGCTTGCTCTTTCTGTGGGCACTGCGAGGCAGATAACTTGTTTACCATCACCCTACCAGCACAAGTTTCTTATTGCCTCAACCGTATGATTTGCTGTCACTTGTTTTTGCTGAACAATTACAGAGAGAAGAAAATTAGTTTAAGATCTGAGTCATCTGTCAGTTCTTGGTTAATAAATATTGGACGATAACTTATGGTAATATAATAAGGGCCAAAGTTCGGAGTTTGAAAACAAATTAAGAGGTTAAAAACAATATCATGTTCCTTCAGGAAATAAAAAGTAATGAAAACGGACTGCGCATAAACAGAGTATAAATACAATTAAACGTACGTTTGTGTATTTACCTCAGGAGAAAGTGAAGAAGACCAGGAAATTAATTTTTACATAGACAATTACTGTGTTAGGGTTTTCCTTTATTGTCACAAATAACAAAAGTGATCAAATAATTAACAGTGGTTACATTTTTTTTTTTAAAAACCCTTAACCGACAGTATCTCATATGTTAGTTAACATGAACAAACCAGCATGAATGTACCACATGTACCATGAACAAAGCAACTAGCACAATGTTGTTTTTTTTAACGCTAAACCAAATGAGCCTAAAAAATAATAAAGAAATCCACACCTACATCAATCAATATTTACACTATCAATATATAAAACAAAGCCCACACACCTTATGGTACATGTCTGAGGCTGTAAAATAATAAAACTAACTAATAAGCTACAATATTTACATCTGGAGTCCTGGAGTTTGCTAAGTTACCAGCGTTTATTAGCACGCTGTAATAGAATTAGTAGATCATTAATGTGGAATTATTTTTGCTATGTATTGAATAGGCTTTAGACAGTGTAAATGTATTTCGTCAACATTTAAACAAATGTAATTAACTGATGTTTATTACTTTGTTAGATAATTCAGTAAATTATATTAGTCATGAAGCCTTAATGTAAAGTATCCGTCTATCGCAGGGAAGCTGGAGCCAATGCTAGCTGACTTTGGGTGAGAGGTGGGGTACACCCTGGACAGGTCACCAACTTGTCACAGGGCTAACACAGACATGAACAGCCATTCACACTCACATTCACACCTATGGACAATTCTGAGTAGCCAGTTGACCTAATCTGCAGCGCACACAGGCACGGGGAAGAAAACGCAACTTCCACACAGAAAAGCCCGGGATGGCCAGGACGTTCGAACCCAGAACCCTCTTGCTGTGAGGCAACAGTGTTAACCACTACATCAAATCCCACCTAATGTAAAGTATAACCAATTAATCTATATGGTATTAGTACAATATTCTACATACAACATACATATCCATCCTCTAATAACTATTACACCCACCTTTCACCTAACTACGTAACCACAGCCAGTTTCATTCTCTCTATGTTCTTCTTTGAATATCTGTTGTAACTGGAACAGATGTCATAGACAACCTCCATCCAGTCATATCGCAAGTCTACAAAAGTTTGACTTCTTGCTTTAGCTTCTTTTCAAATGATTCAGTTGACTTTGTTATTTGTTTTCAATTGTCACGATATGACCACCTTTTTTTCATGGAATTGTCAATATTTTTAACAGAATTTTATTTGTATAAAAAACAGGGGTTTCACACTTTTGTAATGCTACACATCTGTAGCATTACACTGTCATGCTTCTCACGCTGAATTACAACTGTACAGTGCAAAATGGCTCGGCTGACTGAGGAATAACCTTTAGTGACACGGCTGTGATGATAAGTGAGGAATGTAAATCAGAGGTAAAATATCAAACGGATAAACCCTTCTGACCGAGTAGATTAGATTGTATGTAAGGACGATGACGAAAAACTGTTTCTGACTCAGAATGGCTGTCTCCTGCTTGATCTCATGGGGGTTACTGTAGGACAGCCATAAATATGACAGCAATGGTAAAAACCCCATACACGGTGTACCTTTCCGTTTAAGATTATAATATTACCTCGGGTTGCTCAAGCAGTTTTTGCCCAGTGTTTTTTCCTATCTGTCACCTTTGATCACAAAAACACTCATACCATGAAGAGCACATTTCTTCTAAATAATTCTGCTTTAATGGCTCATTTCCAACATGGCATTGTTTTCTTTTAGTCAGTAGAAAAGGATTTTCGAGTTTCCCTGAACATGAAAAGCCTCGAACAGCCTGGCTTATGTAATATCCAAGGGCTTTATGGCACTGAGCAATATCAAAATTACCTGTAATCAAGGAAAATCTCATTACTCATAGGATTATCATTAGCTGTACTCAAAAGCATGATATTATAAGACTTAGGACAACAAAAGGCATAGGAGCCCTAGCATGATCGTTAATCATATCGCAGTATGCAATGAACCACGAGAATATGGACTGAACAATAGCTATTTTTCTCCACACCGTTTCAGACACACAGAAGGAAAACAGTTAAAAATTCACCCTACTAAAAATATTACAGCTCGTCACCTCCACAGGTGTAATTTTCCCCTTAGTGCAGTTATGCTGCTTGTAAACACAATCCTCGACACCAGTTAACCCCTTTTACAGCTCTGTCACCTTAGAAAGAGACATGGTTTATGATGTCTGTCTACGCTGATTGAATTTATTGACGCACGGGAGTTGCGATGAATAGTTTGCGCGTTAACGGGCCGCAGCTCCTTTCTATGGCTACAACCACTTTATCCTGTATTTGAACCTTTTCTCCATTTGCTTTTCATTTCACATCTAAGCATTCGAAAAAATTTTAACAACCCCTAGTGCTGCTTTAAGACAAACACATGTTGGAAATTCTTGCGATTTTTTTCCCATAGATGGCATCACAGTTTATCCACATACTTGTCCTCAAATCCAGTGATGTATTGTCGAAGGGTTTAAAATTAGCACGATGCGATCAGGGCACCAACGGACTAACCTTGACTAGAATTCGAAAAGGGTTTGTATAGTTGTGCCAATCTTCACATCTGTATCTAGCTAATTCATTACCCAGTTGGCTAGGGTTTACTATATTTATTTATTTATTTTGTACCAAAGACTTAAAGCTATCTAACATTACTGGCCTGTGTTGATTAACTTAAACTTGAGGGTATGAAGTTTGTGAAATCGACACAAGTATCGATAGAACTCTGCCTGCAACTCAGAGTCAAGACGATTCTGCATTCCTCTCTTTTATCATCCACATGTCCTACAGCCCCTGTCTATTTCGGTCATCATTCTGTTTTAACATCCAAACAATCTCCTTTATTCTCAGTGTAGTCCTGCTTGGAGGAAATTAAAGAAATACCAACATTCGGGAGAACTTTACATGGTTTGTAATTCATTCCCTAATTCAATGAACTGAAACCCTTTTCAATTCAAGTGACCACTCAAACAGGTTAAGAATTATAAGAATGGTGGCTTGCGATTTTTCACCGCCGCCGTAACTTAATTCATAAAGAAAAATGTCATTAAATTCGCCAGACCACACTCTGATAACCACTGCACTAATCTGTTTTCGCATTAAACCTGTGTGCCACATTCCTCAAGTGTAGAGGCTCCAAGTAAGCAGTTAGTATTTCCCTGATAGTTTTATTTCATAGTAAGATTATCTGAGATCAGACATCACCTATTATCATTGGTGCAACGAGGTGGAGCTCTGAGTCAAACTGTTCCTGCCTTAGAACCTCAGGTTTAAGTTAATCAACACAGGCCAGTAACGTTAGATAGCTTTACGTCTTTGCTACAAAAAAATAAATAAATATAGTAAACCCTAGCCAACTGGGTAATGAATTAGCTAGATACAGATATGAAGATTGGCACAACTATACAAACCCTTTTCGAATTCTAGTCAAGGTTAATTAGTGGCTTTCAAGCTCATAATGTTACTGCACATAAGCATATTGTACAATCATTTTGACAAATTTCTACGTTGCTTTGAACAAGAGCTCTTACGTAGAGACTGTCCGCTTCAAGGTTTTGCTTTAAAGACAAATGCCGTAGTCATGAGTACATTAAAGGAAGCCACCTGCACACTGTTATCATTACATTACTCAGACATTCATCTTTCTGCAAGCTCAAGGGTCTCACTCCCACCGTCTGTAGATATCCTTTCTATTCTCATCGTTCAGCTGTAAATCAAGAGTTTGGCGAGTTCTTAAGCAATCGCACTCAAAAGCTTGGGGGCTCTAATTGGGCTCAGATTACATCAGAGATAAGGTCTAGACCATGAAAGTCTGAAAGAAAAAAAATCCATCCCTCCGGTCCTTAAACAGAGATCTGCAGACTGATAAATTCTCCATCTGTAGTCTATTTTGGGTTTACAGGCCCTTCTGCTTCATCAAAATTGCAGTGCTAAACTAGTTCCACACCAAGAAGCTGTGCTATGCATCACTCAGTGCGAGCAGTATTTGCAGATTTCGCTGGCCACTTCGCTCTGTCACGAACGGTCCGGGTTCAACATGACATCCAAACAGTCAATTGTCTCAGCATGCAGCCCGTCATTCCAACAGAGCCTGAGGTCAGCATTGTCCTCTCTCACCTCCAGCATCCCAGAACTCAGGAAATGCCCCTGAACCAGCCACACATGCCCAACCAGGCCGGCAACAAACAATTCAGCATGCCCCTTCCCTAGCTGTGCCCGTCTTCCACAGCTGATCAGCGAAGCTAAATTACCACGTGTGGTCAAGGCTATGACACAAAAAAAAAAAGCAAGGAAAAAAGAAAACAGCATGTTGTGGTGTCTGGCTGGGGGCTTGTGATGTCTAGCCAACATGGAGAACTGTGAACCGCAGAGGCCTGCGAATAATTTCTCCACAGGAAGTGGCCTGCTCACATGAGCTCCCGGCGCTGGGCGCTCCCTCATGTTCTCGCCCACATGGCTTTAATCACCGTTCACAAACACAGACCAGAGGACACTTAAAATCTGCTTGTGACAAGCATTCCTATGGGATATTCTCAGACCATGCCTGAAACACTTTCCTCGAACAATGGAATAAAATGCAGAAAATCGGGAGCCCTCTCTGCAGGGGTTAGGAGGTATATAAGGCCACGAATGGTGTTGAACAGACCTGACTGCTTGTCTTGCCATCTGTGCTTAGCTATATATACAGTATATGATATCGGTCATGAATGTGTTGGAAATGTGTCTAAAATGTAACTAGATCTGCCCATTATTCCAGTAGCCCTATGCAGCGTGACATAATTCTTGTTGCTACAAAGAACAGTGATTTATTCACTCACCTTTGTACAGACAAATGACTATACCAGGGTGTAGTATGAACAACAACATCAAAGTGCTCTGCATTCTAAGAAAACAGAAATACTTCTCGTAGAGGAGCATAGACTGGAGCAGTGCAAAATGAATGAGAGCATCCTGGTGGGGAGTTATCACTGACCGACAGGTCATGATATTAGATTGACATTAGAATGCCTGTCAGGATCTACCAAAAACTTCACAGTGAAACTACCAGGGTTGAGCAATGCATTATATCATCGGGTGCATAAAACGATGATGTGGCGCAAACCATCGCACACCCACACACAGACTTAGACAGATAGGCAGCTGCATTCATGACTTATAATTTCCATAATGCTCTTTTGGGTTCATGCCGCATTTCCTCTGCATACCCAGCACGGTAAGCAAAAAAGCTGCAGCCCTTTTGTTCACACCAAAACACACAAAACTTTCGATTCTGTCGTCTGTCCTCTTGTATAATTTGTACTTTAATTGGACAATGTGTGTTTAGTCTATCTACTTTAGTTTCCCCTCCAATGGAATTTTGGGCTAAATGAAGCATGAGAGAGTAAATAATCCACCTTGTTCAGATTAGTTACACCTGCGACTATTTCCCATGCACCTGATGATGTGATACAGATGTGTCAGTGAACCAGGGTTAAAAAAAAAAAATTAAATAAATAAATAAATAAAATCAGCCCAAATGCACACATAACCTAGACGATGTTTTATTCTGACACGACCGTCACAGATAGGCTGCATCATTCTCCAGCCGAGCTAGAAAGAAAGAAAGAAAGAAAGAAATCAGCCCCAGCCTTGCTTCTTTATACCACTGTAAAGATTTGAACCAGCACAACTGTTTTTCTACATTAAAGTTTTGCTCATGTTAATCTCCAACAAAATATGAAAAGAAAAAAAAAATCCCATAATGCCCCACTGACGCAGTTGCATAAAACATTTAACCATCGTCTGGCTGGATCATCTCTCTGCACTTGCACCAGACACACGGTTATATTTAGACACAAAGAAAGCCACAGCCTTTGACCTGAAACTCTAATATGAGGAAGCAGTACAGATGATGTAATGAGACTGCTGTGTTACCGTATTTAAGTCAGCCTCTGTGTTTTAGTGATTCACATGGAGGCCATGCAGGAGTTTCAGCAGTCTGAACCACAAGCTGGACCACCTGCCTCCGCCACCCTGACCCCAGCTACCCCCTAAGCCCTCCTCCTCTTTTACGCATGATAGAGGACTGAAGTCATTCCTGCTGCTCACTAGAATGAATTGACTGCCTAATTAAACAGGACACTTAAACAAACTAGGTCTTCGTTAATCAGTCTAGTTTGCCATTTTTCCACTTTCAAATAGCCTTTGGCAGCTATTTGCAGCAATTACACTCTTTTCCATGACTGGCCTCAGTTACTCCTCAGAAGTGCACCTCCTGTCCTCCTGCCCTCTCCTGGGTGGTATGCCATTCATGCCCTCAAGTTGGGCACACATATGGACAAAATTATCCCCCACACTTGTGCTTGCTGGTAATGGAGTTTAAACTGTACACAGAGCACACTGTCTGTCTATAGACAGCTGTGGCCTCCTGAGACCCGAACTCTAATGTTGTGTGCCTTGTAATTTGTCTTCACTGTTTCTGTTTCTTAGCATGTGATAACTATTGAATTTGTCTTTAATCAATGTCTTCAAACAGGAAGAAGTTTGGCAACAGAGTAATACCCAATGGTCCACATATGCGGATCTTACAGAGATCTACGGTACACACAGTGTAGACTCGTGAGGCTAAAAGAGGAAAACAAACGAGGAACCTAAAGTAATTGTACACGTTCCATGCACAGTAAGAGATGAGGTTCACACTGATAAGATATTCACTCATATAAAAGGTGCAAAGTGGCCTTTATCATAATCTATATATATATTATAATAAGCTTGCATTACAGATGCGTGAATGAGTCGCATCCTCATTGGTGCCTGGGTGAAAATATGAAAAATGTTTCACACTTTATCTAATCAATCAAATTCTTTGTTGCTTTCCTACTGACAATCCCTATGGTGTAGAAATTACAGGGTTTAGATCAGTAATTACATTTACTAGCCGGCACAAATGTTGGCAGGCCTAATTACATGACGTTAATTTGCCTAATTAAGATGGCCAGTGACTTGAAATAGGACCATATCTACTTTGTTAAGTCTTATTACGGCTCAAATTTTCAGTTCAAGCAGGCGATTAGAGCCTGAAAAGAACTATAACAAAACCTAAGACATAAAACATGACCTTTAATAGAGCACAAAAGTTACCAGAGTGTTTAGGGATAATGTGAAGGATTATTATTAAAAAACGGCTAGACACATTTGAAAAAAATCCAGTTGGTCTAATAAAATTCCAGAGCTATATTGCTTTCAGAAATACCCTCAGTTGTTTTCCAATTAATATCTTAACCCATTAGCTTCCGTGGTCCCCAGTTGGGGATCATATATTGAACGGCATAAAAAATAGATGGCATGTGCCATGATCCCCATTTGGGACTTTGACTAAAAATTTAAATTTCAGAAAAACTAAGAGTCATATTTCTTGAAAGTAGATGTTTTTGTTACTATTTGGATGTAAATGAATGGAAATACATGAAAATGTTCAGCAAATAAAAATTTGGCAGTTAATGGGTTAATTAATTGTGAAAGAATTTTTGCTCATTGTGATATTCTTTAAAACCTAGCTTGAATCAAATGTCTTGTCGGTTCATCGCGTCATAATAAACTGCCCTCAACTGTGTGAATCCTAAGCTTCACAGAACAGGTGGCTATGCTGACGATGTATTTGCTGGAAAAGTCGATTAATGGCCAAAAAATGCCATTAATGGCCAAAGTCATTAATGGCCAACGTTACAGCCTCTTAAAACCCTGTTAAGATTTTGTACTTTTACAAGGCTAACGTACACTCTGTTTTTATTTACTGCTGAAACGCTCTTAAAAAGGTTTACAGCTTATTCTACAGAGTGGAATACAGTGGAATAACAGTGGAGCCAAGCATTTGACTTTTTTCTAGAAGCCAAAATAAATATGACTAATACTTAACAGAGCACACCAAACTGGTGGTTCTGTCATTAGAGGCTGTGAAAGTTAAAACTGCCGTGTTCTCGGTTTTGGAAAGCATGTTGAGGATGGATTCGGTACAAGTGTCCAAAGAATTATATTTCTGCTCCATTCTGTGTGCCAAGTGTCTTAAGAGGATTAGTCTTTAGGTCATAGGTTTGAAGCAGCTAATTTACCACGGGATGCTGGACAGCTTGTTGTTGGAAATGAGGGAGAGCAAGGGAGATAGTGGTGAGACCCTGCTGACATGCGGATCCTCGCTTCCCTTTTGGCACCAGACACGGAGTGCAGTTAAAAAATCTGCTTCCTTGCTTCCAGCACAGCCGTCGGGATCCACACCGCCCTGCCTCTCCCACTCGAATGCACCTCCGCCATTCCTGCACTATTTACATACTCGTGTCTGAAAAAATCCTGCACCAATCCTCACTTAGACTCATTTGTAACTCCAGTTGGCAGAAGCGCTGCCCTATACAATACTCATACCACAAATTATAAGTTACGCTATATATTTAAAGTCTTGCATGCGAACGTATTACACGTCTGGGCACAATAGGAAAGGTGACATACACGCAGTTTGATTATTTACCACGCGCCGGCCCATTTTCATGAAATCAGGCATGTCCGATCTTGCCGTACGCCTTACTGACAAAATCTAGGAGATTCTCCTGTTTCATAAAAGATCATAGCAAAGCAAAAGAAATATCTTTTGTCACTTTGCCCAGATAAGCACACAGAGAAAAAAAATCCTGCTGGACATTTATCAGTCTAAGCTTAGCAGGATGAGTCTGTTGAAATATGGCCTACAGTAATTCCCTTTTTATCCTGTGCAGCTTCTTAGACGAAATACTCTCCGAACCTGACTATCATGTGTCGTCTAGACAGCGAAGACAGGCGATAATCTGACCAAACCCAGGCATGTGTAGTTTAGGAAAAGTGTTTCAGACAGTCTTCTCTCATCTGGCCCATGGCGGCGGCCGTAGACAAATCCTGGAGGTGAGGTGAGCACTCTGGATTTCCCCCCAGTTTCCAGCAGGATTCTGTTTATATGCCGTGGTTATGGGAACATTACCAAAGAGGACATATTCTCTACAAAAAGCTTTACTGTTAACCTTTTAAACAGGGTGCCATGTCAGTTCAGGCTTTGTTCACAGGAAGCGATTAAATTTTATTATATGAACTGAAGTAGGTTCAATAACAACTTTCAATTTCCATACTTTTATCCCTACTTACAACACAAACTTGTGATGTTTGTATTACAAGAGGACAAGGGCATATAAATATAACGAACAAATCAAGATGTTGGAGGAAGTTGTCCAAACTGGCAGCAGTGATGACTTTTAAGAGCTCAGGCTTGGAGACAGATCTCCTTGTTCAGGACACAGAGGTTCCAAACACCAGCCAATAAGACAGAGTGTGATTCCAAAGTGCCGACATGCCAAAGAAAGTCTAAAGTCCATCCTAACCTTAAACTCATCACTCTGACCGCACCGAACCTTATCAACATTCCATTAGACGTTCAGTAGAGCACACTGGTGTGTTCACGTTCTGTTCTTACTTTTGTTGCGTTGTCCTAGGACATTTGGTAATTACATTTCACTTGAACAAGATACACTGTCATGCCACCATGTGAATATTCACACTAATAAAGCTAGTGGTCAGGTATAATTTTATTTTAAAGGGAAAAAACTTGAACCATAGTTAGAGTTATTGTTTTTCACCGCTTTGTTGAAATGTACTTTTATTTTCCAGTGTATCCACAAAAAAAGTTGTGCATGTATCCTGAAACAAGACTGCAGTCAAAAACACAAGGCCCAAAAAGGATCCAAAAGAGGATTCAAAACAGATTGGAGAGACAAACTGTAGACATACAAATTATAAGAAAATATTTAGATCACGTCAAGAAAGAGACCTGTTAAACTTTTGAAATGGTAACACTTTGATTTCTGTACTATTGCATGTTATGAGTTACATTATTATATCATTGAGGAACCTACGGGTGTACCAACTTTTGCACTGTACTCTTTTTTTTTTTAATTAAAAATCGTATTAACCCTTTATCGGGAGAAGAACCATATTTGGTAACATCAACAGACGTCTAAAATGGCCTCCCAATGCAGTCGTAGAACCCCATGGATTTCTCCCATCCTAAATGTTTGTGTGTGTTTTTCTATGTGCACTTTTTGGATTTTTTTTTTTTTTTTTTTTTACATTTCTTGTAATAGAAGGTATTGTAATATTCTCCAAGAACACTCTAAGGGTTGAAATATGAACTTTCCAAGTGGCTTATAAAGGATTTTGAATTCTCATGGTGAGGTGTAAGATGGTCCTGGTCCTGCTTAAGGCTCCTCTGTCATTTGCTTTTACTCTGGCGTGCCATCCATCCTGTCATTATACCTATAGATACACTATATGGCCAAAACTTTGCAGATATCTGACTATCACATGCTCGTATGGGATTCTTTCTCAAACTGTTGCCACAAAGTTGTTAGCACACAATGGTGTAGGATGTCTTTCTATGCTGTAGCATTACAGGCCCAAACCTGGTCCAACATGACAATGCCTATGTGCCTAAAGCGAGCTCCATGAAGACATGGTTTACCAAGGTTAACATGGAAGAACTTGAGTGTCCTACATAGAACCCTGACCTCAATCCCAATGAACACCTTTGGATGAGCTGGAGCACCAACTGCACCTCCGGCCTCCTCATGGACATCAGTGCCAGACCTGATTAAGGCACTTGAGGGTGAATGAGCACAAATCCCAACAGGCATGCTCCAAAATCTAGTGGAAAGCCTTCCAGATGAGTGGAGGTTATTATAACAGCAAAGGAGGACTAAATGTGAAAAGGTCATATAGAGTTATAGGTGTGATAGAAAGGTGTTTACATTAAATTTTTAATTTAGTATAGTGTATACTAGGTTATTATTATTAAATATTACTACACTATTATTATTATTATTATTATTATTATTATTATTATTTAGTAGTAGTAGTAGCAGCAGTCTTAGTGTTATAATAGCAGTCATGCATAGAATCAACAAAAATATTTCTTTAACCTGTTACCTGTGTAAAACCAAATGCCCAGTTGGACCAGGGATTAAAGACTTATAAAAAGAACATCATGTCATCCTGGTAGTACACAGATTTCTCATTCAAAGCTTGCAGCACGGACAGAACGTAATAACCAGAGCTAATCGTAGCCAGGACACATGACGGATGTGTGGTGTCAGAACTCTCTCATGTGCCTACAGACACCCAAACATGGCTTCTTGCTCTTATAGGAGCAATAAGGTGTTGACACTGTGGTTTTTGTGAAATATCAGTGCACTTAGTGAAGCCCCACATGGAGCAATTCCTTACAAAAGCTTTTAATTCGAGGTGGTCAGACACCACGGCTGGACTGAACCAGACCGCAGCAGTCAGTGGTGTCATATTATTGCGTATAATTTACACCCACTATAGAACAACAAAAGTGTACATGGGAATTTACTAGCCTCTATTGGGTTTAAGCCTTCTGGAAAGCGACGACCCTTTCATGCTCCCCTCTGGACTTCTGAATTCTGGGTAACTTATTACCCTTCATCCGCACGCCACATTCCCCGCCAGCAGTTCCAGGTCAACTATGGCATTATGTCTACAGCTGGGACAGCCTGTTCACACAAACCTTTCCCACATTCCTGCTTTGTTGTGCCTTTAGATCTCAATCAGGGCACATAGATCACTGTTGGCTGTACATGTATAAGAAAGAAAGAAAGAAAAAAAAAAAAAACTTTGCCAGTTTGTGTAGACATTTTTGGATACACCTCATTCCCCATTTCTTCACACCCTGAAGTGGTTAATGGTTGAGTTTTGCTTTTTATATATATATTTTTTTGTATCCTTGACCCCCACTTGAGCTCCTAAACCTTTCACATTAAGAGCGTTAATGTTATTTACAGCTGGAAGCAATACTGACTGAGCATTTTATCCCGTCATGTTCAAACTATCCTCTGTAAATTCAGCCGCCCAGTCTGGATGTCCTTTTCTTGCTTGTTTTCCTGCAAGTCATTTACATTTGCTCCTGGAGGTCTTTTCACTCAGATGACCAATAACTTATTTACATACACGACCACGACACCCATGAGATTACTGTCTGAAATAGCACCTCCGGTGTACAGTCATAGCAAGGCCTTAAAAAGGACGTCGTACTGCTCTCCCATCACGCTTACATGTCAGGTCAGGGAGCTAAACTTAGCTGGGCTGCCAGAGCATATTTTCCTGCTGTGCTCTCACTTTAGGTGGTATCCTGAGTGATCTCTGGAGTCTATCTGTACTTGCTTTAGACAATATTAGCATTAGATTAGACACTCTAGCCTATACTATGACCTTTGGAGAAATAAGGTGCTAAGTGCGTTGATAAAAGGGTAGTTTTGAACTGCACATTTCCTGTATGCTTGGGCTTTAGGGTTTAAACTCACGTTCGCTTTACGGCCGTGCAGCGGAAGGGCACAAGCCAGACGTGTGTTGAAACAAAACAGCGTTCCACAGTGCACTGGGGCAGATTCGTTCCTCACGATGTGTGTGAGGCCCAGGGAAGACCACATGTAAAGCAGCTCAGCTAGGTATTTCTTTGTACAAACATTTACAAGCTTATTCAGCTTGTTGTACAGCGCAACCCGGTAACTGCTGGTTGGGAGGCTGCTCTTGACCCAGACGCGTTTTTTTTTTTTTTTTTTTTCTTTTTTCTCTTTTCCCCCATCTGAATGTAAACAAGATTTGATTTCTTCTCAGCAGACTAAACAGGAGACAGTTACAGTGTTGGCATCTTTTGACAGCTTTCTATACAACATTCCTTGGTGTTTTGGCTTATTGAAAATGCTGTCGAAAGAGGTGTTTGTGTGTGCCATAGAAACGGAACACATCTAGATGGATCAGTTACACAGGACTGTATCAGTGACAGTGTGAACAAGTCCATCGGGGAGCCAGGTGTGTATACAAATGATTTTGCACCGACTACAAGATTAATGGATGGACTTAACGAAGCTCCGCTGACAAAACATTAGTGCGATTTCTTTCCTAGCACCTCGTACCACTTCCCTACACTTTAATAACACTGCTAATCCTGACAAGTAGTCTATGTTTCAAACCATAGTAACGAGTCAAACAAAATTTTGTATACCCCAATAAGCCTGACTAATAATTTAGGTTTCAGGAAGAAACAATGTCTGGTCACCATAGTATTAGACAGAGTTTTCACTCACCGCATGGACAGTGCACCGTTACTGGAGTTTATGCTTGTAGACACCCAAATATGGATTGCCATTATAGGAGAAATAATGTATTGGACACTGATCAGTGTCACTTCCCCTCCCAAATACTTACACTGAAATCCCACACGTCCACTGACAGGATCAGCGGTTAGTTACCATTCATAGCATCTATTGTGGTCTTTCACTTCCTGTTCCAAATCATCTCATAATCTCAGTGATTGAGGATTAGCAAGATGGTGAACATGTCTCATGGTGTCATGCTCACTGAACAATAGGCACCCTAGAGAAGACATCCTGGAAGATGAGCATATCCATGTATTATCTATCTATCTATCTATCTATCTAATCATTCACCCACATGCCCAATCTACTGACAATACATAAAAATAGCTAGAAACTGCAAATCTTTTGTTTATATTGAAGTCCCGGTCACTGGTACTTGCCAGTTGCTAAAGGAGAAACCACATAATCTGCATTTTCTTACCATGGACAAAATGCAATGGTTTCTCAAAGTAACAACTGCACACACACACACACACACACACACACACAGACACATAAATAGTGGAGGAGGAAGAAATTCATGTCCATCCTGTGCCAGGATACAGGCTATATTTGTGCCCATGAATTCCTTTTTTTTTTTTTTTTTTTACAGAATCTTCAAAAACCTCACAGTGATCACCCACACAAACTCTGAGAAGGATACTTTTGGGACAGAAACTCGAGGAGATGCAAGCTTTCGACTGAAGGAACAAAAACACAGACTGTAAGCCAGCTGCGTAAGCAAAATCTCGGCTCTGCTGCATTTGTCTCGACCGCCATTGTAGCACACAGTGAGACGCAGGGCACTTCATAAAACCTTTCATTGTTACAGAAGAGTGCAACTGGAGGCTCTGGCTCTAAGCCCTATTCTAGGGATCCAGCTGTTCATTTATTTCTGATGAACTCCACCAGATAAACAGGCCATACATTCAAAACGGATGTACGAAGTCATAACCTTTTACGCCAGAGACATAATACAAAATGTTTTTCTGCACAAATGAGCACCTGTCCACTGAGGTCTTAACAGCAAGGTTTGGTCTATTCTAAACACAATAATTGAATCACAAAGAAGTACTTTCTTCTCAAAAAGTGTGTGCAGATGCTCCTGGCCTTCAGCATTCTGGGAGAATAGCACAGGCAGGAATGTACCGTTCCAGACACCCAAACAGTGCAGTGTTCCCGCCAAGCTGCATACTTGAGAGGAGTGACTTCATAGCAAGGCAGCAATGCGCTGCTCTGTGTATGCAAAACACACCGCCATGGCAACCAAAGTGACGTCAGGAACATGATATGAACTCCTCTCCATGACCCACAGCATTTCATTTGCCTTAAGAGTCAGGACTGAGCTCACCGTAAGCGCTCCATTACATCAGAGCTGCTGCAAAGCAAGCGGGAGCCAGTCAAATGTCACGGTGCGACCGGGTACGGCAGCATTCTCCTGTTCCTCTTACAAGGCTTCTGAAATGTTATGTCTAGAGATAAAGTTTCCGTTGCGCGTGTGTGAGAAGTGGACGAAATGTTTAGAGACAAGCTCAAGTACAAAGTACAAGCATCAAGATAGCAGCTTTTCGACAGAGGAACAAGACTTCAGGAAGGAAACACACACCAGCTGTTAAAACTGCGAGACATGGGAGGCCTAAAATCGAGCGCGCATCAAAGCTCGACAGTGAAATTATTCAATTTTGAGCAATGCGTTACATCACAAGGTCTCAGTGTTGAAGACCAATTGGCAGGACCACTAAACTTATGGTTCCATCATCGGTCCATTCGTGTAATTTGTGAACAGCGTGCCTAGTCGATCTACTTTTAGTTTCGCCTCCTGACGCATCATGTTGGAAAGATGTGAGAAACTACTCACATTTATTCACATTCATTACACCCAAGGCTGTAATGCACGTGCACCGTCTCCATTATTGTTGCTGCTTTTATGTAGCCTGTGTGTCAAAGAATAGGTCCTGCAGGGGTCAGGAGAGAGAAGAGGAAAGGGGAGGGGAAATGTAAAGCTCTTTGAACATAAATCTTTTTAGTAACAATTTAGCTTAGAACTAAAAATATTTGGTACATATTTAGTATATTATTTATGAAACTTTTGACCACTGTTAAAGTATTAACACATTTCAGGTACAGAGGCATCATTAACAATTTTCTTACTTTCAATAGTCACTGGAATTGTCCTTCATATGTTAATATAGGGTGGCTTGCTGTTGCTGTATGTAGAAACTGGTATCAAAATTTAGATAACAAAAGGTTTCTGTAACTGGT
>JAQMCW010000015.1:8392785-8403631 GCA_030068335.1 Chrysichthys cranchii | reverse complement strand
AAATAAAAAGGGGGGGGGGGGGCACACCAAAGGCCCATCAACCAAAACTTATGGAGGCTTTCACTCTGTGTAATCTTGACTTAAACGACTGGCACTGATGAGCTGCGTGAAACGATCTTCATACCATTGTGCACATTTTCCTTCAGAGCATTGTCATGGTGTTGCACGTAGTCCCACAATTTTGGTTTTTAACTGCAAGGAAATTGATGAAGATTCCAAAAATGATACATTATATTGAGGGCTCTCTCTTCAAAAGGCAGGAGGCGGCTTTGCCGTTGTATTTCATTCATAACCACACCTCCTACTGTACTATGTTCATAGTTCCTGATGCTTTAGTGACGCTTTCCAACAGTAGTCAGTCTTGAAAAATAACTGCAAACTCGGACTAACTAATCGCTCTGAAATCTGAAGCAAAAGAAGAAAAAATGCATACAGAAAATGATTGTTCATAATAAACTTTATTAGATAGTCAACATTATCTACAACACTTAATACAAAGGATGGTCGTCTGCAGGCAGGAAGGACACAAGAACAGAAAGCTGAACAATCACCCAGCAAGCTGGATGCCAGACAGGAAACTACATTTGCACATCTAAAAATGAGATTATGCAGTAAACTGAGATGGGGCTGGGCAAAGAAACTTGAACGTTTCCTTTTCAGTACACCAATCCTCCCCCCATCGACACCAGGGGAGTCGATGGTTAGCTCATGGGCAAGGCACGGTACAGTAGTGTCAAAACAAACATGAACATAAACCACTTTTAAAATCACACTTCCAGACCATTACCCTTTCATCTCAGCACTGACTCAAATTAAAACAGCAAATATGCCAAAATTAAAGGCTGGGTGCAAATACAGACAAAATTATTGGAAGGTAATTACTAAAAGGGGTGAAAAAAAAAAAAAAAAAAAAAAAAAAAAAGCCAAACAGCCTGCTGCTTTTACTATGGTTCGTAAATGTAACGTTTCACAGTGATGCCATCCTGCTTTTCATTTAAAATCATGGCTGTTTCATTAAAATGCAAAGTTCCCATAGGCAGGCACTTTGAGATATTACAGTGTTAACCGAGGAAACGACATGCGGGCTGTAGGAGCAACGAGGCGGGCTGTTCGAACACGCTAGCTGTGTAATGTCGCGCAAGTGCTAACCTCTCAGCCTCCAGTAGACATGGAGGTCAAATCCCGATTCCCGAGGCCAGACAACTAGGGCTGCTAGAGCGAACACCAGGCTATATTTAAACCTGCCAGGAGGAATGGGGGAAAGCCATTGCCACGCACTCAGTCTGCTACAATGAGTCAACTTGTATTTGCATCCTGCTTTATTTAAAAAAAAAAAAAAAAAGGGGCCCTCTGTCATGAACCTCGCATTCAGTTGCATCTCTGTTGCCAGCTCTGTGACGGAACGAGACGGACAGGAGATTAAAAACTTCAAACTTAAAAACAGCTCTACACATTCATGCTCAACCAGGTATTTCCAGGTACATCGCTGATGCCCGTTAGACATGGTATGATTCAACATCCAGCATTTAGAAAGCTAAACCTGTCACACATGTAGGACTAAATAAAAAGTCTGAGGAATGGTGGAAAAAGGAAACTTTAAAAAAAAAAAAAAAGAAGAGGCAACCATCATGGCAAACAGCTGAGGTTTCAAACTCGTTGCACTTTTCCATCCAGCCATGCAGACATGTTCTTTTCTGGGACAGCTCATGTCACAGGGTTCAGTGCATCTCCCATTGTGTATTCAGTATATGACATGACTGAAGCAAGCCACCAAAAACAAGGATTTATATTAAAAGAAAAGAAAAAAAAAAAAAAGAAAAAAAAAAAGTGGACAAAACATGACCGTAAACACTTCAAATGTGAGACCGAGGCGTCCTTGGTGTAAAAACAAAAGTCCCAAAGTACCAAAATCCAAAGTGAGGAGAAAACCAGTTAAGAAAATGAGTCTGTCAGGAGGAGGGGAGAAACAAACAAAATGCATCCCAGAGAAAATAGCCACTCTGCCTTACAATAAGTAAAAGGCACTCCTATCATCATCATCATCATCATCATCATTGATAGAGCAGGTAGTTCTTGAGAGAGGCGGGTAAAGGAAGTCCATGTATTTCAGTCAGTCGTTCCCGGCCTAACGCTAATCTCACCGAACGTCTGCACAGGTCCATGAGAGGCAGGGGCTCAGCTGTAGGGACAAACAGAAAAAAACAAAACAGAATGTCACAAACCCACACACATTCACAAGAACAAATTCCCCCAAAATAAGGCTTTCACTCAGTTTCCGCTACATCATCTGTGTTTCATCCTGGTTCTCACTGTACCACCTGCTACACGGCGCTTACTTCATAACCTCACAAACTGCACTCTAGAGAGGGAAACATTATATATAAGCAGCAGCACGTTTCGGCTTTCGTCCAAATCGCTGTGCGCTGAAGGAAACACATTACAAATGCTATGACACAGGCCCGGATTTGCTGGAAGCCACGGCTGGTGACTCTAGAGGCTGAGTAATGCACTGGCTGCGCGCTCTCCCTCTCTCAGCCGCCTAATCTCACGGGAGGAGACGAAAAAACACACGAACACCTGCATCCTGAGCTGATGTGGCACATTAAAGCTGCATTAAAAGCATCTTCCTGAAGTCAGACCATCATTAAAATGTTCCTACACCACGTCAACTCACTCGGTGGCCTGAAGGGAGGCTCTTTAAGAGCCTTTTCACCGTCTGAGGACGCGCAAAGCACCAGGGGGATGACTGACACGGGTTTGATTAGACAGGACGCAATTGGTGGTCAGGACACCGTTTCCTTTGAAAAACAGGGTGTTTATGGGAGAGAGCCGGGAATTGGCTAGACGGCTCGTTCTCATGTACGTCTCATGTTGGACTACATTGCAATGATGTCATTTAAACCTCACGCAGCAAATCTTGACTGAACATGAGGGGGGTTTTTTTGGTACCACTTTAAAAGCATTTAGTAAAAAACTAAGCACCATTTTCATAATTACAATAGCAAATTCAAATTCAGACTATTACAATAAATACAGCAAAGCATGCAAATTTCTAGTTAAACTCAGGCTCTGGGACTCAACAGCAAGATCAATCCATGAACTCGACAAAACACCGTCTTAACAACTGACTTGGAATTAAATTCATACTGACCGAAAGTTGTTTTTTTTTTTTTTTTTTTTTTGTTCGTTTTATTTTTTTTTTGGGTAAACAGGAACGTTATCAGTTCAGTTAACCAGTTAACTTCACCAGCTCATGAGGTTACACAACTGCTAAAGCACTGAACACCCAAGCTGGGAGCATGCTGATTTATTACTGGTGCTAATTCCCCAGACACATTACAGCCTCGATTCGAGGGCTTCCACTCTGGTTAATCCAAGGCGGCAGCACCACTGCACATTTACAGCGCTCGTTACACAAACTGCATTTTATAATGCAGCGCTTATAAACGAGAAACACGTCATCGCACAACCCACCACTTAAAATGTTTCCCTGGTAGCTCAGCTCGCTACTTCAGAGTGGAGCCATTAAGTAGTGTATTTATACACACCTTGGGCGTGGAATCATTTTCAAAAGTTTTACAGAGCTGCATGTGTGTCACTAGGATACAGAATATTCCAAGAGCAGTAGATGGTGAAGTTTGAGACTCATGAGATCTGGCGTAGTATGAATTTTGCTAAAATTAGGGGGTTTGCTAGTCATATATAATTTTTCTGTTTTTTTCCCCCCAAAAGTAGCCTTGGGATTCAGTTTAAATAGCGAGGCCAAATATTACATTACGTTCATTGCTAATGTTACAACAATGGCAGAACGAGCCTTAAAAACATGACAGGCTACAAACTAGGTGGGAAAAGGATTAAATATCCAGGGGTGAGAGCATATTTATGGAGCAGATCCATACCAGCAGCAGAACAATAAAGTGCAGTGGAAAACAGACAGTGGCTCAAAACAAAAAACACTAATAACTTCCCTGATATTTGCAAGACTCAACACTGAGGTCACATCTTCGCACATAGCCATGTCTTCAACACAAGTTTCCACAGACCAACTGCACCACTATAAACCATTGAGGTTTCACAAAGCCAACAATCAAGCGCTACATCTAAATTGTAACTTCAAAATTTTTCTACTTACGATCAAGTCCATTGATGTACCGGATTCTGATTTCACAGTGTCCCCAAACTGCACTTACTACAGGGTACAGTTTTCTTCCTTTCAGTCCTCGGAAAGCCACCCCCAAATACTGTCCATCTACGATGAAACTTAAAGTGCCCTCATCCATGTCTAGCACCACCAGAAATGAATCGGGGACAACGAACGTCTCGTCCGACTCCAGGAAAGCTGGGTAGGTCTTGCTGGGCTGGTTTTTGCTATCGTGATAGAGTTTGTTTCGGCCCAGGTCCCAGCCCCAGGACTCGTTGTTGTTCCCGACCAGTGCCGTGTATCCTACTGAGTGCAGAGGGGCCTCCCCGGTGGCCACGCCCACTACAGCATGAGTGCCACGCTGACGCAGGGCCCAGGAGATCTCCCAGACGTGAAGGCCACGCGTGTAGCCGACGCGACCACGTATGGCGTCCGTACTCTGCGCCACCGGGTGCCGATGGAAAATGAGTTTGTTGTCCTCTTTGACGAAGATGTTAAGCGAGCGGTCATCGTTGTTCCATGAGTGCTGCACCTGCACCGTGGTGGAAGCAGGCGGCATGTCCAGTAGCATGTCCAACCGTGGGGGTTTGCTGTAGTCCAGGGCCTGCAGCTGCTGCTTGAGCGGCCGGCTTGCGGGATCCCGCATGTCCACGGTCTTTATGCCCCCTGGAACCTTCTGCCCCATGCTCTGGGTAGTTCAGACGATGCCTTGTCTCCCTCCCTCCTCAAAACCCAGTAAGGAATGGCAAACCGCAAAGATGGCTGCTCTTTTACCGCAGCCTCGCCACAGACCTCAACAGTAGCGATGCTTCTGGCTCAAAAGGCGCCACGAAAACAGGTCAAAGAAGGTGCCAATTACCCCACCTGTGACGAGCAAAGAACAAAGCAAAAAGTTACTGACAATCGCTTTCAAAACAGCAACATTATAGATGCAAATTGTCTGTTCCTCTGAGCCACACATGTGCAAATGTGTGTTAAACAGATGTTCTATAACCAACATGGTTTCATTATTGTGTCAGTTGCATTCCACTATACTCAATGCCAAGACTTCAGTGCACAAAAAAAAAAAAGGATTATGCGCACCTGTCTCAAGAGTAAGTGGGATTTTACAGAGGTGTTCCTATTCGGATTCCGTGGCTGGCTATTAAAATTCACATTCAAAAAGAGATTTCACATTCACACTCGAAATGCACTAAAAGCTGTGAGAATCTTCCTATTCACGTGTCCTCCTTGTGAACATTACACTACCGTTGATGCATCTGGGGGATTTCTCACTGTAACATTACATCACATAATATGAGGCAGTACACACACACACACACACACACACACACACAAATCACTATGCCACAAAGTTCTCAATAGGAAACGGGGGGGGTCGGGGGGAAAGAGAAAGAGAGAGAGAGAGAGAAGGCAAACCATTTCCTCTTTCAAGCTTGTCTAGGCAGAAGATAACGGGAAAAGCAATAACATGTCTGGCTTTAAAAATATATAATATGCAGCTGTGTTGTTTTCAGGAAAAGCCACAAGCAGCAATATTCTGTCTGGCTCCCAGACAGGCCAAGGCAGAAAAAGATGACAAAACCTTGTTATATAGGGAGTCTACATTTACCAGTGCAGGCTGTAATATCTTTATCCGGTGTCCTGCTCTATATATACGCACATGCACGCAAACACACTCCGCAAAGGCAGAATGTCTTCGCACAGTGCATAGCAATTCTACGTAAAAGTAAAGACAAAGAGAACCAAGTCCCTCAGTCTTAAACACTGCACTGCACAAGGGGCCAAGTCCTAATTGAATTGTAGACAAGAGTTCATTGAGGAACGTCTTGGTCCTTGTTCTTATACAAGTAAACAGCCCTTTAAATGGGTCATGCCTCTCTGGTGATGGACTAACCAAGCGAGGGGGGAGAAAAGTGAGTGGGTGGCGAATTTTCAAATGCAGACAATGGCGGTTTTTAATGGCTGTCCAACCTTTGAAAAGTAAGAAACGTGTTAATTTGCAACTGGAGGGTTTAAACCTTTCCTTCCACTACAGCTACATGGAGACATACAATAATAATAAAAAGTATCAATTATATGCACTATAAAACAATTGATTGCCAAAAGATTGCCAAATAAAATGATAAAGCACTAGAAATCCTGCGGCCAAGGAGCTCATCTGTGGGGGAAGAGCATGACGCATGGAAGTTACACCATGCTGTTGTCACTTCCACGGGTTTATTTTGGTACCTGAGGGCTGCAGCTCCTGCTGCTGGGTCACAGCGCCTGGCTTCGTATGTGGGGAACTGATTGAAATGCACAGGACACTACGCGGATTTGCAGGGTCTGGGGGAACACTGGCAGCTTTTGTCTTAACCACCAAGACCACATTTTAATACTGATGCTAATAAGGGCTTTCCTGGAACCCAATTAAAGGGTGACGTGCCAAATTGGTGCCACTTTGCTCTATAAAGCAGTCTATTGGCCATTCATTTAATAGAGTAATGGAAGCGAAGACCAACTAAGCAAAGAAAGGGAGTGGAGGAAGAGTGCAAGGCTGGTCTGCCCAAATTATTATAACAAACAGCAGTCACAAAGTACTGCCTTTCCGACAGTGCGGCACAAAGCTGAAACGGACACCGCACCACGGACAGGTCGGAGTCACACACTCGAGGCATCTTACAGATAACTGCGAGTGCGAGACTGGGAAAGAAAACGATGGCAAATCGTGGTGTAAACTGCAACATTCCACCTGGACAGACATTGTAAAGTCACAAGCAAACAGAACATTTCCTGGAGTTGTGATTTCCTTTACTCGGTGACCTAAATGAGCCTCTTTTACAGCAGAAAAAGGGAGGAGGAGTTTATACATGCAGTTTTGATGGTAGCAACTGATCGAGCGCTTGTTTTTTCTAAACCGTTTGCTAACTCAATA
The DNA here is from genome assembly GCA_030068335.1 of Chrysichthys cranchii. Taxonomy (NCBI): domain Eukaryota; kingdom Metazoa; phylum Chordata; class Actinopteri; order Siluriformes; family Claroteidae; genus Chrysichthys; species Chrysichthys cranchii. Next base: position 8,396,573 of record JAQMCW010000015.1, on the reverse strand, counting down.
AGACCAATACCTCCAAATCTGTGCAAATAAATTCAAGTGTGAAGGTTGCCATCATCAACACACTCGACTCAATTTGGTTCAAGTTGCAATCTCACTCAAACCACTTCAAGGGAAACGTTTAGTAAAAGGGCGTTTCAGTTACAGTCAGTCAGCTGTTAACGCCTCACTTCAGCTTAATGCAAATGAGGGGCTGATTGCAACAGATGGAGAAGTAGCAGCAAAGCATGCAAAAATTCAAAAACTTTGATTTCTTAACGATCGCATCACGAACAGAAAGCATGGAGCCCCTCATTTGGAGGTTTGTGTGAAGCGAGAGTGAGGTGTATTTTCCCAGTCAGCGTGGTTTGTTTGGTCAGGCAAGAACACAGAGATCGCACTTGGGTGCGGACCAAAACAACCGGTCTGAGATCGAGCAAGGTGGTCTCGGTCTGCTTCCAAGTGAACTCTGCAGTGAGAATGTGATTCGAGTTGGATGAAACCAACCCAACTGCTGAGAGTGAATCAAACTTGCAACATACTTTGCGGGCACTTGTGAGCTGCTACTCCTTTGGCTCATGTGTGTTTGGGATATATAGGGCAATGAACATGGGGAGGAAAAAGGCTGGATATGATGCACAAAATTTTAAACTAGGTACTCATTCATTCATTTAGCACCAGCTCCATGCTATCCACATTCGGGTGATTTCTTGTGATTTGGCAATGGTGTTTTTTCTTTCAATTACACACAGATGCACAAAAAAATGGCTGTGGAGTTTCATTTAATTACATACTAAACAGCCAACACACAAACTATTCCAAATCAGACAAAGGTGTACAAGTGCTCCGAGATGACTGCATTTTAGGGTTTTGTTTGTTTTTTTGCCTTTAGCTATGCTCATAACAAAACGGAAAGCATATCGAGCAATTCTAACAGAGCATCTGGTTTTTGCTGACTCACTTCCTTATAGGTCTCACACATCTACCTGCCCAACTCCAACCATAGTCTCCACGTAAGAAGCAGAAACTGTTGTAGAAACAAAACTGTTGTAGCAACTTGGATTAACAAGGAATTTACTGCTCTAAATGAACTCTAATTTACAGACACACACACACACACACACACACAAGATCCAGCACGCCAGTCAAACTAGTTTCATTTCAATTCACAGTGAATGCATATTTAGGAAGATCTATTTATAACAACCTTATGCAAAATGTATTTAAAAAAAAAAAACAAAAAAAAAAAACAAAAAAAAAAACCCATTTCATCCTAGTAAATTCTAGAACAATGCCCTGCACATCTGTGCAGTTTCACAACTGCTCTTTTCAGAAAGACATCTACTTTTGCTGATTATTACTAAATCAATGTTGTGCTTAATTGAACAATGGCTGACCTGTTACCCAGTTTGAATAAAAGGTTCGCTTTTGAAAAAGTCCTTTTTTTTTTTTTTTTAAGAAAAAGACAGCCACCTAGACCTAAGCATGCCCGAACAGTGGCAAAGGGGGGGCAGATGAAATACGAGAATGCTTTTTTCAAAGGAGTGGAGTCCTTTCAGTGAACTTCATATGAACTTGGCTCACCCTGAATTAAAGCAATAACAATTCGGTCACATGCCAGAATAGTCGCAGGGACGCACAGCTGCCTACACAGCAGCCATGAGAAACGCACACACGCTGCACACTCCCTTACTAGACGAGTCCGACTGCTCTGAAACGGGCGCAGCCATAATTAACCCGTGCCATCACACTGAGTGAACATGTACGTGCACAACTGTCAAATCAAACCCTGAAAGCACGCACTCCCTTTTTAGGCACACACCCAAAGCAACGAAGCGTCTTCACCAGTCATTAAGAAGTGACTGGGGTAGGACTCACATCCTGACGAGACGCACTGAACTCATGGCTGCGCACACAGCTCTTTGATCCCCCTGCACACTTCCAAAAAAATGGACTGACTGGTTAAATTTTTGCAACATGACTGCTTGTGAGTCAATCAAATCAGTGGAGGAGATCTTTGCATTTTTAGAAGAGTATAAGAATTTTTCTGACTTATGGTGGTTTTCTTGGTCCCTTTCCTCCCGCAAAACAAATGGAGTGATGAATCAGCATTTTCTGGGCATATGTGAACACCCCCTAACGTCAGACCGCTTTGAAATAAACAGAAGTTTTTTGTTTTATTTCAAGTCTGCGATTCTTCTGGCCTAACCTGTGCACTAAACACAAAGTGCTCCAGTTCCATGCTGCCTTTTGCCATTGAATTGTAGCCTTCCGAGGTGCCATCAGACCTAAAGTAGACCATAAAGAGAACCGAATCCTCCTTCAAGTGGACTTGCAATGTGAACACAAAAAGGACCAAGTGCCTTTTCAATCCACTTTAAGAGGACAGAGTTTGGTTCATTTAAAAAGGCCTAAAATGTGAAACACCATTTAAAGACTTTGCTGCAAAATGATGTCTAACTGTAAAGAAAAGAATCTAAATTTAAAAAATGTGAATGCGAATATATAGTTTGCAATAGTAATTCTTGCTACATCTTCAGCCCCAAATCAATATACGTCAGCAGAACAGTTTCCGAGGACTAACTGAAATAAACCTTTGAAAAGCACAGGGCTTTCACGTTCCCTCAGGACATTAGGCAGGCCACAGCTGTCCAGGTTAGTTAGAAGACAGCAAGCCCTGATGTGTAAAAGTGTACATTTTAATCATCATTCATACAAAATAAAAGGATATGATTTAACAGGGATAAGGATGTTGCTGTTTTGGCTGTGGCCTCATCTGAGGAACATTATTCAGAATAGCACTGTCTGGGAAACATTTACTTGAAAGCATGAATTGTGGCTTTTGAACTTCAGAGGTAGATTAAAGCGGTGCTTGCACGAGTCTGCTCCAATTTGTCCCTTTAGGATTTAAACATGGGCGGGCTTTCCAACCTTAAAATGAATAAACGCTGTGCACAAACATCTCAAATGCACTCACTTGAAAGAATAGCTGAGATGTTTGTGCACAGCGTTTATTGAGAGTTAAATTTTCCACCTTCCCATCAGTTCAAACCATGTAGAAAAAGGTAAAAATGAAATTAAACAGTGCTCATCTCCACTATGCTGTAAAACATTTCTAAAAATACTTTTAGAAGCTGCCTGCTGTAAGAAGAAAGACACTCCCACATTACTAAACAAAATGGAGGTAACCAATCCCATCCATTTCTTCCTTTGCCATAAAAGTCTTTCGTAGACGTTTTCTTGTAGGCTTTACCTGAACAAGGTTTGCAAACCTAAAATTCTCTTATACAAAATAAGTAAAACTTGATTTGATTTAAGTCATCGCGATAATATATTAGCCATGTCGATCACTAGTAATGGGAAGTGTGTACATGAAATAACCGGGGCGTATATTATATAATAAAATGGGTACAGTTGCAGTCAGAAGCTTACATAGCAGTAATCATGAACACTGTTGGGAAAATGTTGGGCATTCAATCATTGCTTTGAACAGTTTTTTCTCCTTGGGAAGAATGATCACAATATACAGCTTTAATAGGAAAAAGAAGAATTTAAATTTATTTTGGGTTTACTGAAATGAACACAAGGTCAGTTACACATACAGTGTCAAATAGATATCCACCTAGATTATTAATTCAGTGGCTGAAATTTCCAAAATGTCTAGACTTGTCAAGTAGGGTTGCACCGATACCACTTTTTTCCAAACCGATACGAGTATTTTTATTTGTGTACTCACCGTTACCGATACTTCTTAAATTGGATTTCCATGAAAGTGTAATCAATTTGGAGGCAGGTTTAATTTTCTCTTTTGC
>JAQMCW010000015.1:8381698-8391962 GCA_030068335.1 Chrysichthys cranchii | reverse complement strand
CACAAACAAAAAAAAAAAAAAAACACAAAAGAGCAAGTCCAAACCCGTAGCCATCCACTCACAGGCAGTGAATAGTGCAGCCATCCACCATCATTAGTGGTGGAGACATAATAATGAAGACATGACAGAGAAAATGACATTTAAAAAAAAAAAAAAAAAGAAAAAACCACACACATTCATGAATGCGCCTAGAGAGAATAATGACTAAAACCTACACTGTGGGATATTAAGACAAACCAGCATGCAGCTGTGCCAGAAAAATGGTTAACACTAAAGAAAAGAGCGCAGATGTCCTACATGTGGCAAAAGTGACATTTTCACAGCTAGGAATTTAAGTTGTCCCAGTTGTTTAAAACCACGGTCTAACAGTACAAGACAAGCTTACAAAGTTAGGTGACTGGCCATCATAAGATCCCCCCCTCCTTATTCACCCAACTCTCCATTTAGAATTTTATTTCCAATTTGCTTCTGTGCTGAGTGATTCAACACCGATTTGAATCCAAGTACATTACATTTAAAACCATGTGTAGGTGGAATTTCAAGGAAAGGCGGTTTGTTGATTTAAAATATTACACTGAATAACAGGGCTGAATAATCATTTCACCCATGAGCAACACGCAACCCTGAACTGAGTTTACAGACAACGATACCAGGTTGCTTTATAGGCTTTGCCTATAAACAGCACATCTAGGTCTTTCTGAAAACATGCTGTTCCTTAAAAGGTTAGTGGTTTGCCATGTTATGACATTATTGCTTGTCATCACAGCAGATCTTATCACTTACCCCTGCTCGCCTCAGTTAAGTGTCACAGCAGTTCACCAACAGGTGCCATAAAACAAGGCCAGTGACCTACAATAACCCCGCATGCGACTACAATTCCCAGCAACATTTCAGTTCATGCAGTTTTACTCGTCAACGCCAAGGTATTCAAAAAGGATGCAGCTGTACACCAAGGTCAGTCAAAAAGCTGAAGACGCTGAGCAGTCCTTCGAAACAAATCCCAATGCAGCATAAGCTTCACCGCTCCTAGGTTACATTTATGAAAGCGATGCCGTTGTAGAACGGAAAATTCCACGTTTCCCAGTCTGAAAACTCCATAACCTTGTGTGATAAAGACAGTAAATGATCTTAAGTTTATGCAATTTGAACAGCAGCTAATTGTGCAAAGTTGTAGAACGTTAAATCATACACTTTAGTAGTTTTAATGACTCCTAGATCAGAGCTCAAGTGCATTATGGACCTAACTATAATCTCAGCTTCTTGTATAAAACATTTTTACATCATTATTGAAAATGCTACATTATATAAAAGAATTATGCATAAGAAAGTGTCTACACAATTCACTACTGAGTGTAATCAAAAACTTTTTGCAGCCAGAGACTTATTCAGGCAACAGGAAACTATTTAGATATTAGGCTCATTATTTAAATGTGCACACTAATATCCTGGATACGTATTGGAGCCCTAGAGCTTTTTCTTCCCGAGATTTCCCACCAACAGAAGGCGTCAGGTCCAAGCAGATATATCATTTATAGACCTAGTCGTTTCGGACTTATGGATTGCACGCTTTAGATTCAAGGTGGCATCTATTTAAAAAAAATAAATAAATAAAATTAAAAATAAATAAATAAATAAAATAAAATAAAAAGGCTAATACTAGGAAAAAAACAAAAAACTATAATACCTCTAGATATGCACTACCTACTCTACAGGATGCTTTCCCCACCAACACCTGCTATAAACTTTGCTCAAATTCGGAAACATAATGGTCACGTCTAGATCTTCAGCCTGACTTTGTCTCCGTCAGGCAAAGTCAGCAGTTCCCCAAAAGAGCCACTCGCATCCAACTGCCGCCGTTTGCAAATACAAACAGCTCAAACATTATAGTTCTTATTAAACAGAAGAATACACATCTCAAAAGTAAAGAGAGACACCAATTTTGGAATTTTTTCTACAAACTTCCTTCTAGCTGCTATGCTATAGTACCCAAGTTGATTGAGAACCCTCACAGAAGTACTCCAACTCACATGGAGTTGCTCTGCAACATCAGCGGCCGGACAATGGAGATTTTTTTCAACAATCTGCTCGACAGTCTGAAGACACCGGTCAGGACCCAGGTCAACCTGAGAGGGATGCAGCTGATTCCTTTCCTTTGCTTTTGAATTGTACAATCACTCTGTTGACTGTGACAAGAGGATTCCCGAGGTTTTGTGCAGTCATATGCTTAGGCCTACAAGTCCACCCTCAGACTGCCCCATAACACGCACTCTTTGGGGGAAGAAAGAGAAAAAAAAAAGAAGAAAAAAAAAACCTCCTCTTTTGCTTCTGGTGTTCGCCGCCTTGCTAGTTGTGCCTAACAATTAATATATTATTTTTCATTTCAGATTACAGTATATTAACAAGTTTGAAGCACCAGGTGGTGTCCGCATAGACGTCCCTCATTATGTTTTATCTATTTACTTTTGAGATTTCCGTGTAGTTACAAACATTCCTGCAAAATGAAGTCCCTCAATTTCTTTCCAGCATGTAGGTAAGTTCTTCTCAAGCCTCAAGTCTGTTCCATTAATCAAGAAAGACATGAGCAGTTGCAGATAAGCACTGTCTGAAACTTTCATTTCCTAATAATTCTTGTAACAGATATGCAGCTCTGTGCTGAGATAGACATGAAGGTGATGTTTAAATTTACCAATCAAATGAGCAACAACTGCAAGATTTGGCATGTGCTCAGGAAGCCTTCAGAATAGCACACAAGATACAGAACAAGTTCTTCAATCGACGACAACAACGATGACTGAACGATCATCAAGAGATGCTCACGGTCATGGGTGGGGGTGGGTTTAGCATGCGGCAGTAATCAATCTTGGAGTAAAAAGTTTGAGTGAGTGTTTACACAAGCCAAACCAAAACAAAAACTTAGGCCAGATTCACAAAAGATCCATAAACATGGATTTTCTTTGTATTCACATGTGCATGCTGAAAATATAAAAAAATCAATCAAAGGCAATCAAATGATCAGATGCGTGCACTCCACAGATGATTCACACCGGGTGACGCCCACAAAGTTACTTTAAAAGGCCAAGTTCCCAGAGAAGGAAGAGCAAAATAGATTATAAAAAGATGGAATTTCCTGCGACGTTGATGTACTTATGCTTCACGTTTACAAGAACAACATTTGTTGTTTAGCAGCATGTCCAGTGGAGTCACAGCACTTGAAAACACCAAAATATGGAAATAATATGGAGGAATTTTTAAAATAAAAACACCCCGGTGAATTCGATGTCATCCATAACTTCATACAGCTTATCAATCAATATTTACATCAATTCATTTTCTTGCGCATAAATTTACACACCCTGTAGAGCAGGATGAGAATGTTTTTCAGAATTTAAGGGATTTTAACGAACATTCATATACACAGTTTGATAAGTGCGACCCTGTTGTTTGGTCTCTGGTTATTGCTCTGGGGGAAGCATCGCGGGCTCTCCCAAAACCCTAGAAGAGAGTTTCCCCTTTCACAAGAACAGCGTGCAGTCACACATACCATCAAGGAATCCTTGCCCAAGACTAAGAGTCAGCAGCTCAAAACTGTTGTGCTTCAACCCTATTCTTTTAGCCCTTCTATCCAACACAAGCTTGTTACTGCCACATAGCACTCCTCATTAACCTTAGCCTAATATCTAACATTAAGCGTTTGCTGATATGTTAAATAATTACACAGAAACCTCTCATATACAGAGGTGTTCAAATGGAAAAGGATGGGACTGTTGAATACAGTACTGAATCTGAGCTGTGGCAGTTACTACCCTCATTTGATGAAACAAAATGCTTGATTAATATGCTACTAGCATAACCACTAAATAAATATCATACTAGGTGAAACTTCATGGTGGTGTGAAGGTTAGCACTGTCACCTCACAGACAGAAGGTCCTGGCTTCGATCCCCAGGGACGACCTGGGTGCCTGTGTGTGGAGTTTGTGTTTTCTCCCCGTGTCCGTATGGGTTTCCTCTGAGTACTCCGGTTTCCTCCCACAGTCCAAAGAGATGCACAGAGGGGATTAGGCTAATTGGCTACTCTAAATTATCCATTAGGTGTGAATGTGAGTAGTTGTCCATCTCTGTCTGTTGGCCCTGCAGTGGATTGGTGACCTGCCCGGAGTGTATCCCTCCTCTAGCCTGAAGTCAGCCGGGTTTGGCTCCAGCTTCCCCCGCGACCCTGATCAGGATTAAGCAGCAGATGAGTGAGTGAAATTTCATGCTATATACATATATAGTGAGGTTGCTGATAGGCCCTGACTGCAAAATCTAGGGAGGAATGTAGAAAATGCAGGCGTCTGTTGCCGTGTCGCTATTATTTAGGTAGTATGCAGGGTCATTAGGTTTAGCTCACATCATCTTTTGTCTCGCTGACATGTGCTGATTTATAGTCTGAGCCTTGGACTTATGCATATATTTTATTACTCGAATTAAGGCTTTGCAAGCCAAAAATTTGAGCTGAAGCAAACAGTAAATACTTGTAAATAGCTTATGTGGGCTGAGGTTATGATTAAATGGATGAACCGCAGTAAGGCCATGGACAAATCACAGATCTCCAGTATGTTACCAAATTCCAGGTTTTGTGACAACGTTCTGAAAAGCAGCGTTAGCTTTGCAGCAAGCTAAACATTCAGACGAATAAAAGCTGCCATGTGTAGTGCAGCAGACGGCGGGATTCAGAAATGAGCAGCATCCACTACAATTGCAGCATCACAGTGCGCCGCAACTACAAGCACATTTTGTTTAAATAATGCATTCAAAAGAAATGCCTTTGTTTTGCACAAGCCAATAGTAAGCAATGTTTCGCCTTTGTTTGCGAACCTTGTGACTGCTAGCCTAACAAGTGTACTTGGAGGCTGGGCAAATATGAATAAAAAATAAAAATAAAAAACAGAGCAGCTAATTGCCTGAGCAGCTTGCCCCAGGCACCTGAGCAAAGTAAACTGTCCAGCCCTGTAAAAGGATATAAATTAAAAAAAGGTAGATAAAACAAACCCCCTTGTATTGATGTGCTTATTATGAATTAGCCAGCTGGTCGAAATTCTTATACGTTTTAAGTGACAATATAATTAATAATATGGCACCATTTTAGGACCTTGACAAAAGACGTTGTAGGAAAACCACATGGTTTTCTTGCTTTATTGTAAAAAAGTTTTATGTAGTGTTACTCCGAGTTGATCAATTTGACGCCGACCTTGAGAGTATCAGACACCGAGTTTTGCTACTGGAGTGTTTTTTACTGACCACTGGGCATCACAGTTTACCATGGATTCAAGTTCAAGGAAAGGGGGGGGAAAAAAAAAAAAAAAAAAAAAAAAAAAAAAAATTCGGCCGCACACACGCGTCTTGTAGAAAACGTTTTTATTCATCTTTCATCAAGTTGTGACCAAGGCTTCAACAAAATGAATTAAGAGTGAATCTCTCAGCTACCTTTGTGATACTCATTACAGTAAAAGGTGTGTCGATGCCGTCTCTACCGAATGACTCTGTGGTTCACGTTCCAACAAAGCCCGTGCTCTCATTGTATCCTCATAGCAGCTTTCACATGCCTCACCACACAATCCCACTGTATTAGACTCTGAGGATCAACGCTCATTAAAATGTGGACCAAACATTGGAGAGAAAGTCTGCTTACCTTTCAAAACACACAGGTTTCCACCATACGCAGTCAACCAGTCCAGGCTACTGGCACACGTGACCGCACCAGGGCTCAAAGCAGCTTAGTGGAAGATCAACACTCAATAGGCCTCAGTGAGGGCTGAATACTGAACCCCAAAATCGTGTTAGCCTAATGAGTTTTCACCAATTTAATCCAGTTATATAACTCAGAAAGCCAGGCCAAATACAGGCCCGACGATGCTGACATCAGAAACCGAAAGCTCACTGACACAGTAAACACGATGCAACACTACAAAACAACTTCTGACCAATCCTGCTCCTCCACACACACCTCAGAAATATAAAACCCAGGAAGTGCACTTGAGTAATACTTGTACATACAGTAAAAATTAATGTTTTGCCCTTTACATTATACAGCACTTATCTTCCACAATTGAAAAAGTACTTTTGAAGTAAACAGTACAGTTACACCCTGGATATGCGCTCATCGTCCACTTTAACAGGAACACCTGTACACCTGCTCATTTTGGCAGATATCCACTCACTTACACTTATATCCCCATTCGGATGTTTGATATGGACATTGAAGCTCTTGTCCTGTACCTAAATGACTTTAGGCATTGTGCTGCTGGTACATGATGGGCAGACTGGGTAACTGCATAAATTAACAGGTGTACATGTGTTCCTATTAAAGTGGACAGTGAGTGTATATGTGCATTCATACATGCACGGATGTGATGTGATGTATAGTTCATGCAAATCATAATTCTAGTATTCCCACATTAACAGAACTGAATCTTTACAGTGCATGCAGTGAAGGGTCTAATACCGTGTTTAATGTAGATCAGATCGTTCTAAAAACACAGCTGACAATATGCACTGGTTGAAAGTGCTCAGGGGGCGCAAAGCACCATGAGATGTTGCTGTCAGCAAATATCATGCTCGGGCTTATACAAAAAGCAGCATTGTCTTAAGTAGACAGTATTAGTGATCACAACCATTAAAAATGAGCACATGGTGCAGTCAGTAGCCCCAAAAAACAAACAAAACACCCCGTAGAAAAGGCCAAACGATCATAGGAAAATGAAGGTTAACACAGACAATGGCAGATCCCAATTTTAAAAAAAAAAAAAAGTTTGCATTGTAAATAGTATCAGAAACAGCAAAAACAGGATCCACTACCGTCATACTGACACTGCCTAATGTTACAGCATAGCAGTTTTCTAAACAGACTAATACCAGTAATTTTGCTGATAAGGGCTAAAACTTAATGGGAGGTAAAGATACTTTTATGGCCAGCCATTAAGTTAAATGTGATCAATAACCCATATTAGGATTGTATCAAGCACTTAAAGGGGGGAAAAAGAAAAGAAAAAAACAAGTGCTGATTATCTGGCTATCTAGAACATATTTATTAATTGTTACCACAATGTTGCCTTTCACAATACAGACATCGCATTCACCATCATGAAAGCAAACCCTAACAAACTCGATACTTTCTGTACTGCAAGCTTTGACAAACTACCAAGGTCAAAGATAACCGTTCCTTTAAGAGTCCACCTGCTCACTCAGGTAACAAGAGAATGCGTATCCTTTCGTAAAGTGCAAAACCACTGATTATATATATATATTTAGGTCCTATATTATTAATATATAAGACCTAAAAAGACACTGCAACTACACGTTCATATTTTAATCACCCACAGAGTTTAGTTAAAAGTAACGTTCATATACCAGAGTTTTGCCCAAAAACGTAAATGATTTAACCTTAGATTTCTGTTACGTACCAAGAGGTCACCATGAACTGGGACAAGGCTCGTTTCGACATGTATCCTTAATCCAGTCTGAGGTGTAAACTGCAACATGAAGCATAAAAACTCAAACCTAAAGTCTTTCATGGCTGCTAGCAGCTCAGTTTCAGACTGAGACAGACTAAACACCCCCATCTCATCAGGTCAACAGATAGAGTTGAAGATATTTAGTTCCTGACGCAGCTTCTACCCTGAAAGAACTAGCAACTGACAAACCCTTGACAATACCCCAAAGCCTGTGCTCTCTGGGGAAAGGGATTGTTCGAGTGTTCACTGGATGGTTAGAGAGGATTTCAAGGTCACTCACTCATTCATCCTCAGCCATTTAATCCTGTTCAGGGTCGTGGGGGGGAAGCTGAAGCCAATCGCAGCTGACTTTTGGCGAGAGGCAGGGCACACCCTGGGCAGGTCGCCAAAATCCATCGCATGGCCGACACAGAGACAGACAACCATGCACAATTTAGAGTAGCCAATCAACCTAACCACCTCTGTGCATGCCTTTGGACTGTAGGAGGAAACCGGAGTTCCCACAGGAAACCCACGTGGACACGGGGAGAACAGGCAAACTCCACACAGAAAGGAGCCCAGGTCGACCCTGGGGATCGAACCCAGGACCTTCTAGCTGTGAGGCAACATGGCTGGCCTCCACACCACACCACCCCACCCCACCAGGGGTTCGAGTTATTCTTGGTAAATGATTTCTGGAAGAGAAATCCTTTTTTTTGTAGGTTTGTAACATGTAGATGTGTTAAGGGGTTTCTACAGAGGGACAGACTGAAGAACCCTGAAGGACTCCTGAGGTAAATAAACCCTGTTCTCCTGAAGCTGCTTTGTGTAGGACAGCAGGCTCTGGTGTACACCAAAAGCTCAGCTTGAGGCTAAACAGAAAAAGAAAAAAAAACAAAACAAATCCTTTGTTGAAGTGTATTAAACCGCAGGAGCAGTGAGAGTAAAGCGAACCGTGAGACTAAACAGGATGGGACCCGGACCCCAACTCAAAACGAAAGCGAAGCATGTCGCCGGCATTTTCGCTTTGCACCAAAGTTAAAGGAGTACAGAAAGACCCGGGCCAAACAGTGGGTCAAATGTTACATAACCGTGCTGTACGAAAATAGCCTCCCATATGTCCAGTCAGCTGTTATTATTTCAAAGTAATATTTCAGGAACACGTTAAATCAGGGAGGCGAATTCGACGTAGCGCTTGAACACAGCATGTTTCCCTAACCGTCAGAAGTAGCTCAGGTAACAACCGTGTGTCACAAAAGCCTCATTTAAACTCGGCTGTGGCCAAAACACCTTCCCGGGGGAGAACACACAAAAAGTAACTCATCTAGGCTAGTACTGAGCCTAACGCATTAAACGAACAGGTGTGAGGTTTCCCACAGCAGAGGGTTTGATTGAACAAACCTGCGACAGGAGGTACGTTTTAGACCAACGCTACCGTGCAGCGTTCAACAGCCGCACAAGTTGCGCTCCCTCAGCGCGCTTACCTGTCCTAGCAGAAAAGCTAGCTAATAACAAACAAAGATCATGCCAAATGTCTGGGGGTTTTACTAATATTTCTAAGGAAATTCAACAGGGCAAGGGTTATAGTATTCCCCTGCGTAGGAATATCCCCTGTGTTACTATAATTAAAGAAAAAGAAAGGTTCAGGGATTACAGGAAGTGCTCACTCGACTTCGCGGTTTATATTTACAGACAAACCTGGAAGAAAGTGCCGTTTCCGCGTCACACTGCCCCTTTCATGGGGACCATAGTACATGCTTGGGCGTCTAGTAACACACTGGCTTTTGCTTGCTTGCCTGTTTATTTGACCCGTGTGATGTCTGGCTACACAAACACATCCTAGTTCAACAAAACAAAAGCCTCGCAATTTGTGTACACAGCGCCGAACACACACACACTTACCTGCAGCTGATGTGGCCTACCCAGCATAAGCCTAGCAGCCTTTACACTGTTCTTTTAAACTGTATTCCCGTGCAAACCCATGGCTGTCCACCCTGCTCCTCTGCCCTTTTTCCCCTTTAATCAGGACTTGTATTAGGGGTGATATGATGATGGCTGCTACAACGAGAGAACCAGCCCTTAAGGTCACGTGGTCAAATAGCTCCCAGCTGCTTAGACCCGCCCACCCAGCTGCGTTAAAACCTTCGGTTGCGTCCCAAATCGCTACTGCTTCACTATGTAGTGCCCCAAAATGCCAACGATACTGTACCAAATGGAGTGTAATTCCTGCATAACAGCCTACGTAATATGTGCAGGAGTAATTTGGGCTACCATAAAATGCCATGTGGGTGATATGTTGCCTCGGGTTTTAATGAAGTTTTTGAATATTTGTCTTAAGTGCACTTGGGTGCGGTTCTGGACAAAGGTTTTTTTTTTATAAGAGCATGTTTCCCTGAACGCATCAATCCGGTTGATCAGGTAATGAGCGTTTGTTGGAGATGGACAAGAACAAATATGAAGGTATACCCCACCCCAAATACATACATCAATAAATAGAAATGAAAATGGGGGGGGGGGTTTAACCTACGAGGGGGAAAAAAAAGGTAGGCTACTGTACAGGTGTGTAGTTCTCCCCAATTTACAGAAAATGTAGCTAGGATTCACATGATAACATTGGGGTTCAAGGTGAAAGTATGTAAGGTATAAAGGGAAAAAAAATTATAGAATTTTAATTTAAAATATATATATATATTCATACATATATATATAGAAGATATATAATATATATATATATATACACAAAATAATTTTTATTATATTTAATTTTTATTATATTTAAATATATATAATAAAA
>JAQMCW010000015.1:8313978-8325226 GCA_030068335.1 Chrysichthys cranchii | reverse complement strand
TGTTCTGTTGTGAATAAAATATTGTCTCATGTGATTTGAAAGTCTTTTAGTTTTCATTTTATTCAACTTTAAAGAACGGCCCAACTTTTCTAGAATTCGGGTTGTACAAAAATCTTCAAAAGCAAAATCTAATTCCAAAATTATTTTTGCATTAATGTGTGAATCCATTCAGAATCTCATGCATGAAACATCCTTTGCAGGAGTGGTCCTTTTTACAGTTTATTTCTCACAACATTCAGTCAGTCCCTCCTGTAGGCTTGCGATTATTGTTATTAGTGTTACACAAAAATGAAACAAAAAAAATTAAATTCCTATTTTTTTTTTTTATTACTGCTATTATGAGTTATTGTCCTGTTATCACGAACAGGTCTCACCCCAAGCATGTAATTTTATCACAGTGTGCACGGGGCATTTATCAGTGATCTGTTCAACAAGTCTATATTAGTACCCAAGCTCTGACGCCAATGTCCAAAGTGCATTTTAAAAAAAAGGACATGCAGGCACATATCTCGTGATCAGAGCTTATATTAGTAATCACCTACAGTTTAAAACACATTGTCACTGTAATTGTCATTGTCAAAAGACATCTATATGGAGAACCTGGGGGAAAGAAAAGGGGTGAGTCACTTATTATTCACGTTGTCACTTTCTTTATATGTGTCTCATGTTGCAACCAAAGAAGACCTCATTGTTATTGTTTGAGGCACTGTGTAAACCTATGGCAGTGTCCCTGAGCCTTTGTGTTGTGCCTTAGAACATTTTTCTACAAGATTTGTCAAAATTGTGTAGCTTAACCTGAAGCCTTTGTAAACACGTGCTTCTCTTCCAGAAACTCACTCTGCTGTTGGCTTGTGCTACCCTGATCTCTGCATTTGGCTCGTCTTTTCAGTATGGCTACAACGTGGCTGTTATCAACTCCCCGGCTCCGGTACTGGTTCTGTGTTTACATGATTACTGCCTTTGTGTGCTTTTCTTTGTAATCCACTGTAATCCAATGCATACAAATGGATTTTCAGGACATGCAGAAGTTCTACACCAGTGTGTCTGAGGGTCGCAATAGCACCATCACCGATAGTGTGTTAACTTTGCTGTGGTCCCTGACTGTGTCCATGTACCCCCTGGGGGGGTTCTTTGGCTCTCTCATGGTGGCACCACTGGTGAATAATTTAGGAAGGTAACCAGATCTTTTGATTCACATTATGCTTGGACTAAATAATAAAAAATGTTTTTTGTCTGTCGACTATCAGACAGGATTCAAAGTAGAACCATTTTGGACCCTAAGAGTATCAAAAGATAGTCTCAACTATCAAAAGAACCCTTGAATAACATTTTTTCTCTCGTAACGTTCCGGAAACTACCTGTTTATTTTTTCATTTATTTTCTCCTGCAGTAATAACAATGATATTCTGCAAGCTTACTTATCACACTCTTAGAAAAGAGCTTTCCTTTAGGCTTCTAGGGTTCTACTTGGAATCGTATATAACAGGGGAGCACTTTCTTCTGTACATAGTTGTACCAAAGGCACAAAGGGAACCTTTAATCATTACATATTTAACCACTCTTTTAAAAGTTTACTCTGATTTACCTGATGGTGACTTTACTATCAAGGTAAAATGTTACAGACATGATTGTTAATTTAAAGTTAAATTATAGCCATAGAGGAAATTAGTCATTTTTTTGTACTAGTCCACATTTAAATGTGAACAATATTGCATAAAATACTTATGTTATGTGGACCTGACCATCACATTCGTTCATGCTTGGTGAACATCCCATTCCAGATTTAGTCCCATATTTAGTTTGCTGTTATAATAACCACCATTCGTCTGAGAAGTCTTCACTAGATTTGGAGCGTGGCTGTTGGGATTTGTGCATTCAGCCACAAGAGCATTAGTGATGTCAGCCACTGATGTCAGTCAGGAGGTCTGGGGTGCAATCGGCGTTCCAGTTCATCCCAAAGGTGTTCATTGGGGTTGAGGTCAGGGATCTGTGCAGGACACTTGAATTCTTCCACACCAGCCTTGGCAAACAATGTCTTCATGGAGCTTGTGCACATGGGCATTGTGACTGTTGCTGGAACAGGTTTGGGCCTCTTAGTTCCATTGACGGGAACCTGTAATGCTGCAACTTACAAAGATGTCCTATACAATTGTGGGCTTCCAACTTTGTAGCAACAGTTTGGGGAAGACACACATATGGGTATGATGGTCAGGCAACATAATATATAATATTCTTAAGTATTATTTAAGTACTATTGTGGTGTATTTATACTTTACTTGAGTATTAGTGAAATTGAATACTTCTAGTACACTTACTTCATTGTTATTATTATTATTTTTTATTTATTTATTTATTTTATTTTTTTTATATAATTTCCAAATCACAATGGTCTCTTCCATCATCTAGCCAATGATTCTATGCTATATATCAATCTAATTGGCTCAGATTCGCATCCAATAATTTCAGTTTAGCTAGAGTGATCATAATTTGGTCCTTGAAAAAGAGGACAGTAAGGGCAGGATGGGGGTATGGAGCAGCCGGACACCCACAAAATGAATGGTGAGTGTAGAATAAGGTGACCAGATTTCTGGGAAGCGAACCGAGGACATTTTGGTCAAAACGGGGACGGGGACGATGACGTTGGGGGTAGGGGGTGCCACCAACAGGACAATCGACGACTGGGGGGGGAGGGGGTGGTGGTGCGCGTTGTCAATATGTTGCCACCACCGGGACGATCGACTTCCGGGGGGGGCGCTCGGTGCGCGTGGTTATTCTGTTACCACTGTTGGGACAATCTACGAGCGGGGTGGGGCACGGCCAAAATCAGGGACATTTCCGGGGACAGGTGCAGCTGGGGACAGGGCATCAAAAACAGGGACTGTCCCCGGAAACCGGGGACGTCTAGTCACCCTACTGTAGAAAGCAAAAGCCAAATGCCGGAAATTTACACAGAAACGGTTTAAAAATCCCACCTCAGAAGCATTTTTTAGTTTTCAAAAAGAGGACATGTCTGGAAAAAAGAGGACTTATGGTCGCTCAAGTTCATCCATGTAGAAAAAAGAACAGGCATTCTGACAGTACATCATCTGCTGTCCTCCTTGTGGTACACAATGCAGTTAATGCTGTAGCTGTCTGTGTGTGATTGAACTTAGGGATCTGAACCTCAGTAAAATATTAAGGACCTTTTCCTCAGTAAAATATTCCAATATGCTGAACTGACAAAATGCTTATATAAAATGATGTCTCTTTTGCCTCCATAGAAAGCATGAACGGCGTCTACTGGGAAAATGTTTGTTGATGTAAATTTGACTAATTTGCTAAAGTGAACTGGCTGCATTTAGCTAAGTTAGCCTGCCTTTTGTCTTTGCTAATGCTAGATTAGACTATCATAAATTAAAGCTCATATAATTATCTAGGCAGCAAGTCAAATTATCTAGCTAATAGCCTATAATGGCTTATATTGGTTATTTACATTCTGTTTTACTTCAGAATAATTCATTAGCAAGCTATGTAGTGCTAGTCAGATGACTAGCAAATTTACAGACACTGAATTATGTCTTTAAGTTGGTAGCTGTTTAAAACAAAACTACTTTTCTATCAGTTGTAAAGAAGTAAGAAAAGTTACATTTAACATTAAAACCTGATATTAACCTAATGTTTTATCAGTTACAATGGAACATTTTGCTTTTTAAATATTTTTTGTGTGATTTTGTCTGATTTTCATCAAGCTCTTTATAAAGTACCCTGTCCTCATGACATCGGTATCTATTACATCCTAAAATTCAAGCTTTAATGTTAAGCTGTATATAATAGTATTCCATGTTATTCTCTATATAAAGTTACATGGTACTATTTCATATTCACTTCCCAAATTACACCATCATACACCTGTCATATTTGTTCATAGGAAAGGTACCTTGCTGTTCAACAACATCTTCTCAATCGGCCCTGCTATAATGATGGGTGTGAGTGAGGTGCTGGGCTCTTTTGAGATCATTATCGTGGGTCGCTTCTTTGTGGGCATCTGCGCTGGTGGGTAGATCTGTACTCACTGATTCATATCAAATTACAGATGTTTATCAGGATATAATGTTTTTTTTTGTGTGTGTGTCTTTTTGCCTTTTCCAGGCCTTTCATCCAATGTGGTGCCAATGTATTTGGGAGAACTGGCTCCAAGGAACCTCAGAGGAGCTATTGGGATTGTGCCTCAGCTTTTCATTACTGTTGGCATCCTCACTGCCCAGGTGTTTGGTATCCGAAATATTCTTGGCAACGCCACAGGTAAAGTAGATAAAAGAGCAGATGAGTTTTTTTAGCTATGAGATTTAGCTAAATAGATATAATGCATTATTACAATACAGTGAATAGTCTCCATTGGAAATTATAATATGTGGTATGAAAGATATGATAGCAGATCAAATTAAATGTGCTGCAAACCTAACAAGTCTGAAATTGATCTCCTACTGTGTTGTTGTGGATCTGGGCCATTGTTATATCATCACTACTGCTGTTTAACTCATAAATATATATTATTTCGATTATGTATACAAAAGTGTTAGCCACATAGTGGTAAAGACAACTTGTGGTGTTCTGTTCTCTGTGTAGGTTGGCCCATTATGCTTGGTCTCACGGGTGTCCCTGCCCTTATTGAGCTGCTTCTGTTGCCCTTCTGCCCTGAGAGTCCCCGCTACATGCTCATTCAGAGGGGAGACGATAATAATGCCAGGACCGGTATATATTTTTTATTTCTGACATGAATTAAAGAAGGAAGTGTGATCTAATACGCTTGGGAAGACTTACCAGGCAGTCCTTGAATAGGCAGTTGAGGGTAGCTTAACTTTCCTTTAGACCAAAACTTATCTTTAGTGGTGTTCATTACAGCAGATGTCCTTCCCATCCAGATACTCACAAAAGAGCCAAAATTAATCAGGGTTGCCAAGTTTCGGTAAGATCTCAAAATCCAAATAAATGACCTGAAATAGTCCAAATAAATGACCTGAAATAGAAAGATTTTGGGAATTGGAAAAACAAGACACACTTTACTTCTCAAAATTGTTCTCAACCTTTGAATGGGGAATAAGACCTTGGTAGTACACACACATTAATGATATCCACTCCATAATCCCTTCATTTGTTATCCCCATCTGTGTAATATATTTTACAATAGAAATGGTTTTCTGCATCATAGACATACCATCTACACTTTGTAAGTGTTCTTTGCAGAAATTGATTAGACTTCATTCAGTTTATTTGCCATAAAACAACATCTTTGTGGCCAATGGGGTTTTTTTTCCAACTCAATCTGGTAATCTGTTTATTACCTGCCCTGCCTGCTGCTCCTCCCCTACACATGGGGCAGCATAATTCCTCCCCCATTAGACTTCTACTGGCACTTGTTCCCATATTTGTCCACTAGGTGCAATTATGATAATAATGACTCTGCAGAGCTAAATGGAGTAGTGAGCTTAGCGCACCACCATCAGTGAAACTTTAGCTTACATTTGTCAAATAACAACATTTTTTAAATTGTTGGTCACTTAGGATAGGTAATTAGTATGACATTTATAATGGGTCGGGATGTTAATTAGGACTTTTTTGGAACGGCCGATATACAGTATATGACGCCATCCCACTTACACCTATGGTTTAACCGTCTTTTAAGTGTTCCCCAAAAGAAAAGTTGAAAAACTTTGACGACTTCTAGAAACAACTTATATCAACTTATATAGTTATATTGCATATAACCAATCTGGCCATTTTCCTCTGATCGCTCATATCAACAAGGCTTTTCCACAAAGAGAACTGTTACTCACTCAGGATTTTTTGCTTTTCACACCATTCTGTGTACTCTCTTGTGTGTGAAAATCCCAGGAGTTCTGACGTACTGAAATTCCCAAACCAGGCCATTTGGTACAAACATCCATGCCATGATCAGAGTCATAGAGATCTCACTTTTTCTTCATACTTATGTTTGGTGCGAACATTTCCCCCGAATCTGCGTGACTGTTCACATTGCACTTCTGCCATATGATTGGCTGTTTAAATAAGTGCATGAAAGTGCACCATCCTAATAAAGTGGATGGTGAGTGTATGTACATGCTGGAAATGCAAATGCAGTAACATAAACAAGAGTGCATTGTCCAAGTCAAAGGGAACTAGGCTAATGTTGGCAGTATGGTGGGGGGTTTTTGTTTTGTTTTGTTTAGTGTTTTGGTGTTTTGGTAACCAGATAAGATTCATATGTTTAGACGTGCAGATAAATTGTTAGAGCTAGTGTCTTTCTGTTTTCTGCGAGCAGTGAATTTTCAGTTGCACAGCACGACTGAGTATGTGACTCACTAATAAACAACACATCGTGTACAATCAACACGAAGTAGCAGTGAATATATTCCGTCAGTGGACTTTTTTGGAAAAAGGCTTCACATCCACAGTGAATGGATTATTTGCTTACAGTATTTTAAAACATTTAACTTTATCCATCAGCTAAACAATGTCACAAACCTTATATAGAATAGAGTTTGTTGTGCCGTGCTCTTTTGCAGCGCTGCAGCGTCTGAGAGGATGGAAGGACGTAGAAGAGGAGATGACAGAGATGCGACTCGAAGAGCAGTCTGAGAGAGCCGAGGGCCAGCTCTCTGTGCTCAAGCTCTTCACCTTCCGCTCTCTGCGCTGGCAGCTCTTGTCCATAATCATCATGAACATGGGCCAGCAGTTGTCAGGAGTGAACGCCGTAAGCCGCGCCACACTGACTGCAAACCACTCAGAGCACCGTTCTTTCCTCTTACATCTTTCCATGTGCTTTTAGTGCACGCCAGTATGGTTTTGTAGCTGCTGCTTTAATAACGTGACTTTACCGAGATTGAATCCCAAGTCTATCCGCAGATTTATTACTATGCAGACAGCATCTTTTCTTCAGCCGGAGTGAAAGAGAACCACATTCAGTACGTGACAGTTGGAACAGGGACTGTGAATGTCCTCATGACTTTTGCTGCAGTAAGTGTTTTAATCGAACCCTGATCGAGCTGTTCCCCATGACTTGTCATTAATGAATATGTTGTTGCCATTGCACAGGTGTTTATAGTGGAAGCCTCTGGGAGGAAGATTCTGCTTCTGGTTGGGTTCGGGATCTGCTGTGCAGCCTGTGTGATCCTCACTGTAGCTCTCAGCCTGCAGGTACGCTGTGTCTCCCGATATAACACTCAAAATCATTTTCAGTTTCACTGTAAGTGCCTGCAGGCTCCCAGCTGTAATAAATATCATCGGTGCTGTGTGAGAGATGTCATAAATAGAGGCAGCGGGATGGAGAACATGCTGTTGCAGCAGTTCTATGTCTAGTCAGTGTCAGAAGGATGTTCATAAATGTGAAAAAGTTATAGTGCATTAATAGTCCGCTGGGCTATCCTAGGAGAGCCTGCAGTGGATGCCCTATGTCAGCATCGCCTGTGTCATCATTTATGTCACTGGCCACGCCATAGGCCCGAGTAAGTGCACATTTGATCTTATCTAATGCTGTGGTTCTCAGTTTATTTCGTCTAAGGCCCCCTTTTTGCATAGTAAATGTCATTGCATGATAAACGTAAAGTTGACTCTTCAATTAGTTCCTATACTTTCTCAGTGAACATGCTTCGGGAAAAAATTGTTCTGAGGATTTAGTAAAAGGCTTCCGGTTCTTACTTCCTCCTACAGGTCCAATTCCCACCGTGACTACCACTGAGATTTTCCGCCAGTCCTCGAGACCTGCAGCTTTTATGGTGGCAGGCTCTGTGCACTGGCTTTCAAACTTCACCGTAGGCCTGGTGTTCCCCTTCCTAGAGGTCAGAGTTCACCCATAATTTCAAAAGCAAACACACTGATTTAATTATATCTATATGGAAGTTTCTGAATTGCTCAGGATTTTTAACCATTTGAACTAAACACACTGGTAATCAGTAGTTTGAAGGCTCTCCAGTCTCTTTGAGAGTTTTATGGTGTCA
The DNA here is from genome assembly GCA_030068335.1 of Chrysichthys cranchii. Classification (NCBI taxonomy): domain Eukaryota; kingdom Metazoa; phylum Chordata; class Actinopteri; order Siluriformes; family Claroteidae; genus Chrysichthys; species Chrysichthys cranchii. The sequence goes on along the minus strand of JAQMCW010000015.1, from coordinate 8,317,253 downwards.
GACTGAATACACCCACAGGACCTCATAATATCCAACACAACAGCTAATGAGCAGGACCTCACTTCTAATGTTCCCCTTGTGTGCTTTCAACAGAAAGGTCTGGGGGCCTACAGCTTCATCGTCTTTGCTTTCATCTGCCTCGCCACATTCGTCTACATTTGGGTGGTGATCCCTGAAACCAAGGGCGCCACCTTTTTGGAGATCAGCAAGCTGTTTGCTAAGAGGAACAAAGTAGAGATTGTGGTGGAGGATGAAGATTGTAGGATGCATGAGGCTGGTGGGACAGACCATGAAAAGGACGCAGTTACAAGCTTCTAAATGCTGGACGGCTAACTGAGTATTTTATAGTATTTATTTTCTACATAGATGAGGCCTTTATTCTAAAAGCTCACATTAAGTGCACATTAGTTTGAAATCGTATTGTTTTATTGGGTCCCATTTCGTGTGATGGCTCTTTGAATAGAATGGAGGGAAGCAGATGTGGAAAAAAGTTGGTCTGCTTCCTGAAGAACGTCATACGTCAGCTAAAAACATAATTATATGTCTGACATTGTCAGACTGTGCCTAGTGTTGATGTTAAATAGCCAGCATAATTATAGGCGAACAAATCCTGGCTCTGCTAGTATTACATGTGTGCACTGCAATTTTACAAGCTGTCTGGAACCTGAGATCAGACCAAGGTGTAGCAACACGGAAATGAATCAACGGGCCGTTTGGCATTCTTTTGACAGGCTTTTTACTTGTTTATTTGTAATTTTTACTATGTCCACAAAATGTGAACTCCATTTAAAAGGCATCAAGGAAACAAATAAGGTGTAGCTATTAAAATAACCGTTAAAGTACACATTTCTATAAGTGTAGGACATAGGTTTGGACATCTTGACTAGAATGTACTACGGTTAACCAGAGGACTGTCGAGATATCGTAGAGTTTACTTATTATTTGTATACCCAAAATTTCACTTCAGATCAATTTAACACGTTGGACAAAAATGTCTTGTATGTTATTTTATTTAAAAAAAAACAAAAAACATATTCTATTAAAACATGCAAATAATTTGAATGCAGTTTATTGGATGGTTGTTGGTGTGTACGTAGATAGATGTATGCTATATTTGTGGCTTTTACACAGCAGGGAATTTGAAGTACAAAACGGATATCATACTATCATATCAGATGACATCATAATGAGAAAATCAACAGCATGTTATTCATTCATTTAGAAGAATTGAAACGTTGACTCAGGAGCACTTGTTTTCAGTCTCCAGCTGAACTCCTCCATACAGGCTCATGCGTGTGACACCCCAATTCAGCACATTGCCTTTGCCTGAGTTTCTGTCACAGTTCATCACCTCCTGGACCTCCTCAGGACTCAACACATAATCCCATATATTCACATCAGTCATATAGCCCACGAACGCATCCGAATCGGAGATGCCCAATAAGCCATCCTGGTCCTTGCCCAGGATGAGGTCACCACCAGGAGGAATGGTGTATCCTGATCGCAGGTACTGCTCCGCTCCAGCAGCTCCATTCACCCAGAGCTCTGCCCCTCCAGTGTGTGAAGCCCAGGTCACACAGTAATGTGCCCATCCCCGGGGGCGCAGCTCATGGCGAAGGTTAACGTACTCGTTTCCAATCCAGATCCCCACCTCGTGGCCCATGGTAATTGTGAGCTCGTTTTCATGTTTGGAGGTGGAGTAGGAAAGCACGGTATGCACGGGGCGTTGGTGCATACGCAGGTTCATGCACACCGTAAAGGAGTGCAGGTACATTGGGTGAGTCAGGATCATCAGAGCAAAGCTTTCTAGCTTGTTTGCGGGGAAATTAAGCACTAGTGGGAATATTGTCTGTGGCACTTAAGGGGAAAAAAGAAATATAGTAGGAAGTTGTTCACTAATTCACCAGTTTGAATCTTGAAAAAGAAATATATAACTCATGCTTACCTTTGCTGGTAGGCCTAGAACCACCATCTAAACAGAAAGTGAGGTAAGAGAATGTTTTGTACAATGACTAGTTTTCTATCTATAGTTAGGAAAGACAAGCCAATTCAGCTAGAAGAACAAAGTAAATCATACCTGCGTATACATGTTTTCCAAGAGAGGTAATCATGTTTTCAATATTTAAAAGCCTCGATTCAATCTCCTCCTGCCTACAAAATGCTGACAAGGGATAAAAATAAACCAGAAATGTATATGCAGGCAAAATGATATCGAACCTCTTAATAGAACAAGCTGTGAGATGGTGCACATACTGCCTTTGCCCAGGCGAGGGAGGAATGAGGACTCTACCACTCGGTCATTGAGAGGTTGCGCCATGCGGTAGTCATTCCACAGGGTCTTATTTTCCAGGTCCATAAGTGTGCTCTCCAGCTTCCTGATCTGCATGTCACAGTCATTAATTAGAGATTCATTTGAAACTTTCGAGAAGTATTCTAAGCATGAAATACCTGGTTATGGGACAGGGTGATGGGGGAATCAAACACAGTCCAGAGGATGCTCTCGTAGCATGGTGGTGTCGTCAGAGAGCCCTCATATCTGAAGAAATGAGCGAGGTTCTCGGGGAGCATGGAACGTACATCTAGAGTAGAAATATTCATGGACTGCCCTGAGAAAGAGTATAGAAAGGAAGTGTGTGAGGATTGTGAGCAGAGTCGAGGTAAAATATCTGTCATAACGTTCATTAGATACCTGCAAATTTGACTTTGGCCAGGTTGTTGATGAAGTCACTGTAGTATGTGTTCTCAAAGTGTCCATCCTAGATACAAGCATGGAAAAGTTGTTATAGTCAATCTGACCGTCGAGCCCGATGAATACGTTTACTCATATGTTTGTGCGAAGTAAAGTGTTCAGAAAAGGAAAATGCTGAAAGCTTGGGTACAAGCAGAAACAGGGAGTTAGAGAGAGCCTGTGTAATGCAGCTGATAAGCCTCTATCAGCTCTGTTTCACTCACACTAACACTAACATTAACATTTGCATTAACACTACGACTAACACTCACACTAATGTTAACACTACGACTAACACTCACACTAATGTTAACACTACGACTAACACTCACACTAATGTTAACACTAAGACTAACACTAACAGTAACATTCACATTAACACTCAGACTCACACTAACACTCACACTAATGTTAACATTAATAATAACACTGACATTAACATTCACATTCACAATGTCACACTAACATTAACACTAACACTATCACTAACTCTCACAGTAATGTTAACACTCACACTAACACACATTAACACTAACACACATTAACA
>JAQMCW010000015.1:8290646-8303694 GCA_030068335.1 Chrysichthys cranchii | reverse complement strand
AAGGCACCTGTGCCAAACCTGGGGCTCGAACCCAGGACCTTCTCACTGTGAGGCGACAGTGCTAACCACTCAGCCACTGTGCCACCCCGTTAATAATTACAACTATTTAAAAACTCACTACATCCATTATCTATAGCACTTATCCATCATGCTCATGGGGCATGCTGAAGCCAATCCTAGGTTAAATATCTTCAACGAATGGGTGTTATATGCTGCTTGCTGTTGTCTAACTAATTTGGAGCCAGTGTTCTAACCAGATTTTGTCATAATTTCCACCTGAAAAATTCAGCTGTTCAGTTTGTCTGTGTGGGAAGAGGTTAGTTAGAGTAGCTTGTATTTCCTAGCTCCTATGCTGCACTTTAGCGACAGTCCATAACAGTTCAGGAAGAGATACTCAGAGTGTATTCAGAGAAAATGTTCTAACTCCAGATCTGTTGGTTCTCCTTTTGAAGTCACATAAAAACTTGTAGTTTTTCAATAATTTGGTGTGCTGTTTGTGTGCTATTGACCACAGATACCCAAAAGTCTGAATGTGAATCAAAACTAACTAACCGTGGACTGTTAACAGATATCAAATTGGCCTATCAAACCAAAGTCCAAAACCAGTGGAAAAATTCCTTTCTAGCTAAATATTTATCCATAGCTACTGATTCATTTTGGGGCCCCTTTCACCCCAGGACCCTGGGCTACAGTTCAGGTTAACCTGTACACAAGTCTGACCCAGAATGTGGGGGAATTACCCTTGGGATATGACAGTACCGCCCCCTGTTCGACTCTCTGAGTTATTTACCCCTACTACAAATGGCAGTAATAATCAACCAGTCTTAACATGCTTGAAAGGCATCAGAGGCAGCTTCATTGCATTTTAAACTTTTGTTTTTGCCCTTTAGGAGTGCAGTGAGAGGAGAGACCACAGATAAAACCTTGGATGACCCACCCCTAGAAATCACTGAGTCTATAGTTCCTTGAGATTTGGGGGACTCTTGACTGATTCATTTTTATTCCCTGGATATCTTTGATATAAGAAAGGAATGAGATGGAGTTTTTATGAAATTCATATTTCTCAGGATTTACATAAAGTCTTTTCTAGGTTTTCTGGACCTTTGGAGAGGACAATGTAAACATGCGTAATGCATTCCTGCTTAGATATTATTTATGTAGACTATAAGAAATTGGTTCAGCTACTTACACTGGGCTTCACTTTCAAAGTGTTAGAATATTGAGGGGGAATTGAGCAGGTCATAGAACATAATGAAGTATCCTTAGTGACCTGAAGCTGTAATAAAAATCATAGAAATTTCTGTGGCTATGGATATGCTGCTCAAAACTACTCTTTATTGTATTGGTAGAATATGGGGGGTTTAGCTGTTGTTTGAGTTTTCGTCATCCAAGAAGTTACCAGCTGCCCTAGAATCGATGAGAGCTGTGTAATAATGGGATTTTGAGCACCAAGGGAAGAAAAAAACTTCTGTTAAAGTGCACTTTTGGGCCTTCAGCATGGGGTGATGAACATGTTCACATGGGTCATGGGGATGTTTTGGGGACAAACTGGCCATTAAGTGAGACAATATACTTTCCCCAGAAATTGAGCTGTGGTTCAGTGGTGCACTCTTCCAGTCAGGAGTCATATTACAATGATTATCATATACTTCAGGCTCAGAGTAAAATGAAGGCAGAGCTGGTGAAAAGGAGAGAGAGTACTGAATCAAGAATTCTTTGCATTTGCCCAGGGACATGTTATACCTTTCAGGCAGGGCTATTCAAGGTTTGGTCCCACTGATTTCTGAGTTAACTGCCTGCAATGTCTGACTCATATCTGCCTCTGGAGTATAAGAGGGTGCAGTATTGCCTCAGCAGACACTGATCAACCTCTCAGTGCTGGCAGAAACATGCTGTAGTTGTGAAGCTCCTTGTAGTTGGCCTTGAGAGGTGAGTTCAGAATGGGATTCCCAAACCTCTGCTAGATCCATCTGAACAGATCAAGTATTCGGTAATGCTCTGGACCCAGGAGAAGGTTCAGGATCCATATAAAGGAAGGCTTTATTAACAGTACCGATAAACACTCACAGATCAGGCAAGGGACAAAACGTAATCAGACATCAAAAGACAGAGCCTGACGTTAACCCAAGTTGTATGAAAAAGCAGAGTCTAGACACAGTCAAGGTTAACAGGGATTGCTAAGGCTCAGCACTTATGCGACTAGAGAATTGGCAAGACATTACAACTTAAAAAAAAAAAGATTTTATATATATATATATATATATATATATGAATTGAGGAAGGGACCTGGGGTCAGAGTTCAAGCTAGAACTCAGGAGAGTAGGACCTCTGCTGGTAGGGAGGGGTATAGTCCTGAGCTGGTCTTGCTATTCTCTTTTAAATGGTCTATTGTTAGTAACTTTATTTATTTTATTTTTTATTTTTTTTACATTTTTCTCTTTATTATTAGGTAAAGATTTCAACTACATGTTAATTACAGAATAATTTGAAATCAAATGATTGCTTTAAACCATTTTCACAGATTCTTTTGTTAGGGTTTTATATAATATAGGTTTTTGATTACAGCCTATTTTAAAATATAGTATTGTATATTTTCCAATGACAGGCTTGAAACAACAGGAAACTTATAGTGTACATAATCAGCCAAATGTTAGAAAGGAAACGCCACAAGTAGTGCTATTCTTCTAGTAGACACCAGGTGTCGTGGTCACAGAGTCATCCTGTCTCAAGGTCAAACACTGATTCACACAGACACACACTGCGTCAGCGGCGGCCATAGGCGTTGCTTGGGTTTGCACAGCATCACTAAAGCAAAGCACAGAACACTCACACACACACACACACCAGTCTGTTCCCCAAAAGATGGCCTTGAGTATGTATGTGCACACGAGGCTGGAAAGACTGTATTTCTGAAACAATAATGATGCATCTCTATTCCATGTTGTCTTCAAATGTGAAAGGCGAGTGGATTTTTGTCTTGATTCATACAGTTCATTTCATTAATGAGCCAAATGCATTTTATTTCCTAAAGTAGAGCTTATTATTATTATTATTATTATTATTATTATTATTATTATTGCAACCCAAAACTATTTTTTATACATATATAAATATGTACTCGCAGTCCAAATCCAATGCACGTAGAATTAAAGCTAATAACTAAACGTGGTTGGAAAATTCCACATGGTTCTGGTACCGGATGTACTGAGTTGACTAAGTCCTGGTGACGCAGTGACTCTGTAGCTGATGCTCGGCACGTAGGCTGCTGGGTAACGCCCACATCAGGCACCTCATCTGAAAACTGATTTTATTTCATTACCAAAGAGGGAAAAATATTGTTTTGTATCAATTCTTAGATGCGAATTAAGATTATCAGGTTAAGTTCACCCACCAAGACCTTTTTATTTATTTATTTACTTGTTATTTTTAAAATAAACCCAATAATGATGGACGTTGTGATTGAAGGAAACGTGCACTTGGCCATGCACGAGCATATCACGTGATGCCAATTTGGCCAATCACGAGCTCTACAAAGGCTGCACGCGCTGCTTCCTGATCCCCCCCTCTTCTCGCTTATCACTGCGCAACGCTGTAACCGTCCGCCTTCTCTGCTTCTGCTGCGGAGAGTGAAGTGACCAGACCGCCGTCCTTGCACACAGCTAGGCAAGGTGAGGCCAAACTCGCACCTTTTCCTACAAACAGGCTCCTGTTTTTCATCTAGTGTCGAGTGTGAAGTGGCAGTTTAGCTTTAACCTTCGTGGCCGGATGTTAAGGACCCTAGCGCGCGAGCTATCATTTTTCACCCGGATATTAAGATTAATTTAACCCTAAACTAGCTATAACCGAGATTTTAAACCTGTATCAGAGCTAAAAACTCGTCTTTTTTTATTCACTATGTGGTGTTATGGACCATTTCAGGTCGTTTGTTGGTTTAGGAGTCGGCGTGTTGAGCTGCTCCTACCATGAAGTGACTGATTTCTGCTGATTTCTTTGCCCTTGAACTGGAAACCGGTAGTGATAAAGGGCTTATTTGACTATTTAACCGTCTTCATGTTGAGTGTTGGGTCTGTATCGAAAAAGACCAGCGTGTTTCTTCGCTTTACAACTCTAAACTTCCCACTCTGTAGTCTTACCCTTTGCTAAACGCTAGATTAAAAAAAACCTATGTAACGCATGTAGCCTATAGGAGTCCCTCGATGACGTCACAATCCGACAGGCCTTGATTTGCATATGTTAATGAGCTTGATTTCAGTTCTGGATATCTGGGTTTGTCCCCTGTTGTGTTTTGATTATGAAGTAGGAGTTTATTCTATCCAGATGCATTGAACTCAAGGAAGGCTCTGTTTGGTCATTTTGCTTCAATCCTGCATGTAGTTTCAGAGTTAAACCCTGAGGTGCTCAGCGTGGGGTGTAGGGAGCAGGCACATGTGCTGCTGTCTGTCTTGTGGGTTGTGGATGTAGCCTGCTGTTTCTTGGCCAGTGGCAAGATTTCACTGACATTTAAGGCCACAAGATTTTCTATTGGTCCATCTAAAGTGCATGTAAATACTGTGAATATTTGACTCTTTGGTCTTGATTAAAAATACTGTGGCAGGGCCTCCCTTAACGCTTTGATTCAGTAGCATGGTTTTAATTGTAAGTGTTGGTTGAGAAATGAGAGTGGAAAAATCTTCCGCTTCTAGTGTTAAGTATGCATTGCTTTAGTGTGGTGGTTTTCCTGAGCCATTTTGAGCTCTCGTCCTGAGCTTGGTATGAATGGGTCTGAAAGTGGAAAATTAGTAATCCTGTTGCTAGTGACACATTGGTGCAGGTCATGGAAATTCTTGGTCTTTATAGTGATTGCTTCACTGTAAGGATGCTGCCTTTATTTCAGGTTTAAAGAAATCCTTGAGTAAATTTTATCTGGCACATCAAGGCATAGGAGTTCAGTGTACTGTTATTTGTGAATTGAGGGTGTATTGACTTCTATCTGCACCCACAGATTTGTAGAGTTCCATGATTTTGCAGCATGATGGTGCAATATGTAGTTTTTGCTATCTTGTAGCTCCAGAGTCTTTGGCTTGATCCGGAGTTTCTGTGTAGGTGTTCCCCATGGCCACATGAGTTTCCTCTGGGATTTCCAGTTTCTTCATCACCCAAAAACTTGGAAGTATGATGATTGGCTAAGGTGTGGATGATGTGTGTAGTCCCTGGTGATGGACTAGCGTTTCATCCGGAGTGTAGGCCCACCTCAGTCTGCTGTGGGATAGGCTCCAGATCCACTGTGGTTAAGAGCATTTGTATACTTGTGCAATTGAAGAAAAGTGTACTGTTTATTCATTCAGTCCTTCTGTGAATGATGAGCATTTTCCTAGTATGAATGAATCGTGCATTTGACATGCCGTGTCAGGGTACTTTTACAAACCTCCCAGGATTGTCATGCATGCAAAGTAGTTTAGTGTTTTCTGTAATTCATATCACACATTGCATTGATTGTATGAGTAATTGCAGGATTCTTATGAATTGTATGCTGGAATGGGTTTTCCTGAGCTTTTGTTTGTTTTCTCCCCCAGATCCTGCAACATGTCTATCCTGAAGATCCACGCTCGTGAGATTTTTGACTCACGTGGAAACCCCACAGTTGAGGTCGATCTCTATACTAAGAAAGGTAAGGATTTCTGTTTTTTCTTGTAGCAGAAAAAAGGCAGACTCCCCAAAAGCCATTTTTTAAAATGTAGCTTTAGAAAATAACCCTTTGTGGTTGGTGACTTCTTCCTGTATGTGTTCTGAGTAAATTTCCATGACCCATTCCTCAGAGAGGGCCTTGTCCATGGCAGCAGCCGCATCACAGCTACGAAGGGGCTGTGAATAATAGCGTGTCAAGACTTACTAGGCAAAGTTGGTAAATGCAGGCAGTGAGTTTCTGAATGAATGAGCCATTGAGTTGCTTTCTCCATGATCAGTCTCCCATGCACTGTTCAGTAGGCTGGAAGAAGCAGATCAGGTGGTAGATGAATATAAATAGTCTTTGTAACAGTATACAGCCTGGGTTGCGTTGCATCTCACTGTAAAACAGAATAGAAGTCACTGTGGTTAAGAACATGTGCCATGTGTCTAAAGGGAAATGAATACCACATGGCTGAGTAGTTGTTTGATTATTTTACCCGACATGTACATCAAGACATTTTGCAAATTGACTTTATAAAAATAATTTAGACTTTGAACCCCTATGCTGTTGAAAGGTTTCAGGTTTCTCGAACAATGCTGTAGTTTAGCTACCATATGACCTGACTGTTAATGAAGTTCAGTGAATAATTATTTGAAGTTTGGGCCTCCAAGCTAGCAAATGGCTCAGTTGGCTTTCCAGAATGTACTGAGCTGCAGGACAGCCCTTCTCCCTGCAATCTGAGTGCAGCTTTAGTCATCTTCTACACTCTAAGCTATTTTTGGTGAGCTGCTATGTTGTACACTGTGGCCTCTCCCAGGGTTTCCAGTTGACCTCTGAGTTTGTTTCCTAAATAAGTCATACTCAGTCACACCTAGTATCAAATTTTTTGTAATGAACAGGACACTTGTTCATACAAAAGACTGCAGTGTTCCCTGTGTCTTGGTCTTTCCCTCTTGTTTAGATATTAGTGTATTAAGTCATACTGATTTGATTGAGCAACCAAGTCTTTATTATATTAATGTAGCTATAGGTAATTTTTTAAAAGGGTTTAAAAATGTGGTGGTGGGGTGGGTTTTTTTTTTTTCTTTCCCCCCCCCCAAAAAGAAAACCTTTCCGTCATTGTTCCATGAACTGCATGGATTATGTAAAGAGAACTCGACTGGTGGTGAGATTCATTAACACAATGTTGGTTCTTTTTCCTATAAAAGCATTCCTGGATGCATTTTTTGTTTTTTTGTTCCCCCCCCTCCTGCATAGTTTTGCTAAAGCCAGCAATTCTTTCTCAAAGAACACGTTCAGTTTATCCATATAGTTGATTAACGCTGTGGAACGTCCGTGAAGCAGGTTGGTTCCTGTTCTCTCATGTAACAGCTGTAGCTGTCAGCATTTTTCTCTTTGAATTTAGACATAAAGCTTGCAGCTTGTCCTGTTACCAAGACGCAGCAAAGCACAAATCTTTGTCCAGAAAACTTTCCCTTGGTGGGTAATATCAAGGAACAGCTGTACTTCTGACATGAGACCCCTTCCAAAAGGTCAAAATAGACATTAAAGACACGGTAGTAGATTGAGAACATTAGTACAAATTCCTGACTTTCCTTTTGGCCAGACTTGTTTGGGCTGTGGTGTTGCTGTAGAAAAGTAATTGCCATCTGATTAGAGAAGAGAATTCATCAGACAGTTGGGCATAAACCTCAGAGCAGGTACACACTCCAAGTGCTGCTCAGTTCAGTCTAAATCCATTTCATCTGCAGATTTTTGTCAATGGATTGGATCAAATTATTTTTTAATATTGTCTAGTACAGTGGTACCTTGACATACGACATTAATCTGTTCCAGGAGCAAGCTCATATCTCAGTATTGTAAGATGAATTGAGTTTTCCCATTAAAATGAATGGAATTACTAATAATTTGTTCCAAACACCCAACAAAACACCAATTTCTTTTGTTATATGTTTTTAAATAAGAGAAATGTACTGTATACAACAATAATAAAACATAAAAGTGAATAAAGAAATGAACTGGTTTTATTAAGTATACTTTACCTTGAGGATCACAAGAAGCGATGATGGAGGTGGAGCAGTGAGGTGTAGGACTGACGTTGGTGGGAGGAGGAGGTTTATTTGCGTTACGTACGTCGCCCTCTATTGTCAACTGAACACTTGCTATACGCTTACAGAACATTGCTAAATTTATTCTACACTTTACGGACCGCTAAACTCATGCTGCGCGTTGGCGCTGAACTTGACTTAATGGTAGAATTACTCCGCCTGTACTCCTTGCACAAGTTCATGACATGCACACCTTGAGCGTGTTTTTCAATGATTTCTCATTTTATATCTAAGGTAAGTGGCCTCTTCTCAGCACCAGCCTTGCTACTCACTTTCTTAGGACCCATGATGAAAATACAGGGTACAGGACAAAGTTCCAAAATGGCACAAGGAAAGCAAAACGAAGCGAGAAGTGCTGCGTTGATGCTTACGACACGTGATCTGTCGGTCGGCTTGGGGCATACTGGGATATGGGAACGCGTAATGGCGGTGGGCCGCGCGAAACATGATGAAATCGTCAATGTCATATCCCAGAAAAGTGTCGCATCCCAAAGCAAAAAATAGCCTGCCATCAACCTCGTATCTCGGAAAGGTCGTAACCTGTGTCAGTCGTAAGTCAAGGTACCACTGTACAACGAAATGAGTTCAAGATCAGCGTGGTGGTCTTTTATAGAGCATACATTTGTTTAATGAGTGATTTGGGGTTTTGAACCCCCTTGTATGGGCCACATAACAGGGAGAAGTCATTCCAGTGGTAAAGGGGAAATTCTGGATAGTGGGCTGCCTGGGTTTAAATGACTGTAGCTGAAATTCTGTAAATTAAATGTAGTAATCTTTGTTTTTCCTAAGGTCTCTTCAGAGCTGCAGTGCCCAGTGGTGCTTCCACTGGCATCTATGAGGCCCTTGAGCTTCGTGACAATGACAAGACGCGCTACCTTGGCAAAGGTACGATTATTGCAAAATGACAAATTGTGTACTGCTCCTGATGTGACTCTCTGTATGAAGATAGCTTAGACCCGATTTATGTTGAGGGGAAGAAATAACCTTTTGATTACACTTGGTTTACTTAAGCAGCTACACTAATATTATGTACTGTCTAATCCTGGGGGTTCTCAAGTGTTTAGAATTGGTAATGTCTTTACCTGTTAAATCATGGAACCTCTTCATAAAGAATTATTTTACAAAGTATTAAAGGCACATTACATTAATATTAAATGTGTAGAGTAACATTTTGGCTATTAATTGGAGTCCAATATTTTTAGTGCTATTTTTCACCTGTAAAATTCATAGCAATCCTTATCCTGGAGGTCCCCACATTACACCATAAGCATCAACATTTTATTGTCCATTTCCACCAAGCATAGGCTAGTGGTGTGCAACTTCTTTCTACAAACTACTTTTCTTTAATTATTGCCTTATTAATGGTGAACATTTAGCACTGTGCTTATGTGTGTTACGATTAGGAAGTTTCCTAGTAGTTTAGTCGTAACCATGACTAATGTATTTCTTTACTCGTTCAGATTCTTCTAGCACTTCAGTAATATAGATCTGTCACTGTGTACTCTGCCTTTCTTTTTCTGCCTCACCTCTTGACGTTTTCCTTCTCCTGTCAGGGGTGAAAAGAGCTGTAAAATATGTAAATGAGTTCTTGGCCCCAGCTTTGTGTAACCAGGTAAATGAGTGTGTGCAGTAACTGAAGTAAGGGTCATCTCGGCTGTGTGTACTAGAGCATGAGTTTGTTTTTGCAACTAATCGATGATCACAGACGTCCTGAGAAACCTTTGAAACTGTGCTGAAGCCCCCTCACCTCAATCTGAATAAATAACTGGGGACAACTTCAGGGCCTGTGATCTAATGTCTAACCCTGCCAACTCTGCATGTCCCCCGCACCCCTTCTCTCGGGTCAGTGATGGTCTGCTTGTTCCTTGCAGGTGTCTCAAAAGCTGTTGAGCATATCAATAAAACAATTGCACCTGCTCTGGTTAGCCAGGTAGGAATGTTTATTCTTTGACTGACAAACAATTGTGTGTTACTGTAGATAATTGGATTTTGACATGGTAAAGGTGATTTTTAGAGTAGTAATTTAGTATAGTCAGCTTTGATTCAGTGATGTATAAACAGGCACAAGTTTCTTGACGGCTATTAATTTGTTCAGGATGATGCGTTTTCTGCCATTCCCTCCAGAATTATTGGCATCCTTCATGGAAATGAGTGGGGAGATATAGTGATCCTGAATTTTTTTTTTTTTTTTTTTTTTTTTTTTTTTTTTTTTTTTTTTTTTAAAAAGGAGTTTACATAGTATAGGTTGTTTAATCTCTGTAGTTAATACTGTGAAAACAACACCAGATCTGTAATGTCTGTGATTGGGGAGATCTGAAAAGTGGTCTTGGTTAATTTCTACTACTGCTTGAGCAGTTGCTCATTTTCATGAAGGGTGCCAATAATCCTGGAAGGCACGATGGGTCCTTTTATAACCATTGTATGCTGAGAGCCTGTTTAACATTGCACCAGTTTTGTGTTGACTGCATGATGGTTAACTCGGACTCATGACACTTGTTGCCATATGGTTTACACTTTTGACTCTTTGCTCTCAAACAGGATGTGTCTGTCATGGAGCAGGAGAAGATTGACAAGCTGATGCTTGATATGGATGGTACAGATAACAAATGTAAGCTAACCTCACAAATGAATATGTACGCAAGTAATAAACCTGGATTATGAAATCTGCGAAGTTGAGTTGTATGGAGTTAGATATGTGCGTCGATGTACAGATGAACAAAGTATATGTACTATTTTATCTAAAATTTCATTTAGTACAGTTTCCACTTAATGTTATTTTTGTACCTCTTCAGCTAAATTTGGTGCAAATGCCATCCTGGGTGTGTCCCTGGCTGTGTGCAAGGCTGGTGCTGCAGAGAAGGGTGTCCCACTCTACCGCCACATTGCTGACCTTGCTGGAAATCCAGAGGTCATCCTCCCAGTGCCTGTAAGCATGTGGTGTTTGTTGTGCTCATGTCAGAATGTAATCTGTCCTCCTCTTTGGTATGGCTTGTTAAGTTCTGGGCCACTACTAAAGCCGTTTGTATTCCCAAGGCCTTCAACGTCATCAATGGGGGTTCCCACGCTGGCAATAAGCTGGCCATGCAGGAGTTCATGATCCTCCCTGTTGGAGCAAGCAGCTTCAAAGAGGCCATGCGCATCGGCGCTGAGGTCTACCACAACCTGAAGAACGTCATCAAGGAGAAATACGGCAAAGACGCCACCAACGTGGGAGACGAAGGTGGATTTGCCCCCAACATCCTGGAGAACAAAGAAGGTGGGAGGAGAAAGGGTGATGGAGTTCTTCTGCAAAAAATTGTTACATTATATTTTTCTGTGTGCAGTGTAGGATTGCAAAATGTCAGTTGGAGCACAGATGCTCTCACTCAACCATTTGTTTGAATCTCATGTCTGCAAACACATGCACACTTCCCTTTAACCCTTTCGGTGCTGAGAAATTTCTTACTTTGCCCCCAGTGCTGAATATTTTGTGTGGAATTTCGGGCTGTCGCTTTGACTTTGCACCAGTAGAAACCGTTGAGCTGGTGTTTTTACATGATGTGGCAGAACAAGCGGAAGCTTGACGAGTTTTTCCCCCGAGACACGGCCCTGCCGTGTCGGTTTCACTATCGCTAGAAGCCCTTGCAGTTTCTGTTTCACTCTCACTGTCCATCTCCGCATCGTCAAAATCATTGTCAGACAGGTCAGATACGTCATCCATCACTAATTTCAGAACCTCCTCCTTGCCTAACTTTCCTTTCCGCAGCATTTTTACTGCATATTGTAATATAGCTTGTCAACAGCGTGCTCCAGATGGTACTCTGACACCCAACAGTAATAGTATATTACTAAAAATTATCTCGAGTGTCGCTGCCTCGCGAGTACAATTGAGCCATTTAATTTTGTCGACGTGTATGCATGGCTGTAGCTATATATGTATCCTAGATGTCTACTTTAGTTGACTCCTGCAACGAAAGGGTTAATAAAATTACAATTTTAAAATATAGTGGATGCCATAGGAGTAACTCTGCTGCATTTAACTTGATTTTGTTTGTGGTGTGGGGTTTTTTAAGAAATCTACACCCAGTGTAGTCCTAGCTTAAACCTAGGCCCTAATTTTAGTGTTTAGTGCTGCAATTGGACATTCCTTCCTTAAGAAGTAGCAGCAGCACAGGGTTTCTGATTTCAGACTAGGCCTCTGCAGGAACGGTTCGACACGTCTAGTGACGCATGCTTTGCTGTGCAGAATGTCTCCGCTGTTAAACCCTGAAGTCTCAAACCTCTGAATTTTTTGTTAGGTTCTGATAGTCAGCACATCTGCAGTATTGTATTGCATTTCATTGTTGGGGTGTAAGAAACTGTTGCATTAAAGGAAAAGTCTTATTGGTTAGAAACTATTTCTTCACTGTAGAAATTGCAAAAGAGCTCAAAAGCAGAAGTAGAATGCAACCATGATGAGTAAGTGTTTCATCAGTGGTGTTTTTATAAAGTTTTTGTTTGAAAAGGCTTAAATTGAGTGTTTCTCCCCCAGCTCTTGAGCTGCTGAAGACAGCCATCAGCAAGGCCGGCTACACTGACAAGGTTGTGATTGGCATGGATGTGGCAGCCTCTGAATTTTACAAAGGTGGCAAATATGACCTGGATTTCAAGTCCCCTGATGATCCCAGCCGTTACATCAGCCACGACAAGCTGGCTGACCTCTACAAGAGCTTTGTGAAGGATTATCCTGGTCAGTTTCTTTTAATTCTTCTTAAATGTAAAAACATTTAAAGTTGTTTGAGTGCATCAGCCATTATACTATATGCTAAAGAACTTCCAGTCTTGTAATGTGAAGTGCTGCAAACATGGCGGCAGCTTTACTGTTGCTACTGTAGCTGCTTTAAACACCGAATTATGCTTTTGTACAATAAGCCAAACAAATTGGAGTTTAGTGTCAATGTATTTAAATATTATTGGACTCAAAAACAAATTGATGCATCATGGTTATTTTATGAAAAGCAGAGCATTTAATGGGTTAATTTTGGTGAGATAAAGCCCGAAGCCATCAACTGAGGCATGATAATGCGCTTTGTGATGTACGTGCTCCTGAGTGCACACAGCCCCATTTAATGTGGCCTTGGGGCTTACAGGGGCTCTGTGCAATTTATATTTAACACATGGCTGCATTTTTAATCTATACTAGATAATGCAATCTTATTTTTGAAATATTTTTGTGCAGTGTAATTTGAATCTGCTTTTTGCTATTCCAATATCACTTTTTTGTATTTTTTTTTTTTTTTTTTTTTTTTTTTTTTTTTTTTTTTTTTTTTTTTTT
>JAQMCW010000015.1:8243398-8255753 GCA_030068335.1 Chrysichthys cranchii | reverse complement strand
ATATGTGTATATATATATATATATATATATATATATATATGTATATATATATATGTATATATATATGTGTGTGTGTATATCAGAATACTTTATTAATCCCTGAGGAAATTATGTTAATATATGTGTGTGTGTATGTATGTATGTATATAGTAAAACACGTGCACCTATGGATAAAATTAAGAGACCAAAATAAAAGCGCTCTTGGAGCCCCACTGTGAGTTAGGCATGGCGAGCGCAGTGAGCTGCCACAACAGATTCTTCAATTCTTGCGCTGTACATACGTGGATAACTTACAGATGATGTAGCCTTTATTTATTGGACTATTTATTTATTTATTTATTTATTTATTTATTTATTTATTTATTTAAATAAAGGGTTATCGCAGAACCAAAAGTAATGCTCCCCCCCCCACCACAGGTGTCTGGTGCTTTTCGATTCAGTTTGGATTTCAGAGTTTTGGTTCTCAATCGTATTAATAATGCATTATGGTGGTGGTTGTTGTTGTTCTTTAATTCTGTTGGGCTAGATAGTGTTTCAGTAACTGAAAAATATATATCTTATGAGGAAATTTCTCCCTGGGAGGGACGCGTTTAATTTGGCTCATGACAAATTCGTAAGAAGTTCCTTCAGTTCAGTCTGCGAACGCAGTGATTATCTCACACGTTATGTATTGTGAAGTCTCTTCCAGCTTTACATCGGAAGCAGAGCAGTCATCATCTTTTTACAGGAAGTGTGGCATTTTCACCTGGGGAAATTGTAAGTATAGTAACTTGTGCCTTGTATGTACAATTTGCATAACAGTACTTCTGTTCGACTTTAAAAACCTGTCACACAGAGGGGTTGTGTGAGCTCCTTTCAAGAAGGAAAGCTTTTTAGCAAACTAGCGTTTTCGACTAAGGCATCAGAGGAGTGGAATTCAAAAGACAGATGAACACTTCTAGTTCTTTCATAAGTCAGAAGAAATCATGACTTATTCATAGTCAGATTTGCACTCATTAGAATCTCCATTGTGCTGCTTTGTCTTCTTAACTGATCGTCTAACTGAGTGTCTTGTCATGTTGTCCCCCCACCCACCCCCACCCACGTCCTGCCCCTCTCATGCTGATTAAATGTGTTGTATCGTCTTTTGTCGTATATGTGTCCGTTTCATTACCCTTATATTAGCGTTGTGACCATTATGCATATCATTTTATTTCTTGTAGTTCATACCTTGTAGGGACGTGACAGATCATGATATTTGAGAGATCACAATGTATTTGGGAGCTTTCAACATCTGTCCAGGGACAACAGATGGGAATGAGTGTTCCTTGTTTATTAACGAGCCCTGCCGCAAATCGACTGGCTAAATAAAGCTGATATTTCATTACCGTGAAACAAATACCGTTCGAATAGGGCTTCGGGGGAAAACCTGCAAACGTAGCTTTGTTGTACCGTTTGCTTCAAGTGTACAGTACGTAAACATCTTGGATTTGTAACATCACAGGATCTCAGCCCTCGAGAGCGCGTCCTTCTTATCTTGTTGACATACATCGCTACTTATAGAGATTATCATCGAGTTCCTCTCGGCTTCGAGCGCTCCTGTACAGCCCACATTAATTTCCCCGCTCTTACGCTCATACACTTTTAAACACTCCTGTCAAATATTATCATAAAGCAGAGCGTCAGTATAAAATGGGCGCTCGCGTGCGTGGCTGAGCAGGCGCTCGTGCTTTCTCGCTTACACTTTCTCGTAATTATCGAAATTGATGTTTGCGGGCCGCGCTAAATCTTTAGGCTCCGCTGGTAATAAAGACACGGGTGCAGCGGAGCTACTAGGCTGCAAAATAAAAGGCAATCAACCTTCCACTTCCTGCCTCCTTTTGCACAAAACAGCAGAAATACTAATTAAGCAGGAAGGGTGCCTGACTCCACGGTTTTCTCACCCTTTCACTGATGAAGCCCCCCCCAACGTTATTTATTACTCATTATTTCCTCTTTTTCTTCTGTCAAGAGGGTTTTTCCCCGAGATTTCACACAGGAAGGTTACAACGGCGGCAAAGGAGAAGCTCTTCCAGTTCCTGTCCGTGGATCAGCGGTTCTTTCTTGATTGCGATCGACGCCCGCGCTGCTCCGGAGAGAGAGGCAGGCGCACAATTGATCCAGCCATCGATTTCCAAGATCACTGCCTGTTTCTGATGACATCAGATTCGCCGCTCTCTTTTGTCATCTTAAGTGTTCTCCGAGTCCTGCCTCGCCTGTTAGGAGAAGACCACGTCGGCGCATAATTGAGCCAGCTTTGTAACCTTCCTTTCTTTCCTTGCACAGAGATTAATTACTGTCTTGTCACATGCAATCATTCCTCACCTTTCAAGCAAATTGCACAGGGCTGAATGATGTGCGTGTGTGGATGTGTTTTTCCACCAGGTGGCAGGGCGTTTTGTTGATTCTTTAAGAAGCATGCTTGATGAGGGGGTGTTGGACAGCATATCCATTTCATCATCCCCTCCTCAGTCGGTGGAGGAGAGCAAAACCAACATGCACCCTCTCCCCGAGGCTCGAGCTGTCCGGAGCCCTGCTCGGAGACCGAACGCTCCCCGTTGTAGTCCTCCTCTCGGCAGAATGCTAATTAGAGCCGAGCGAATCTCGCTCGCCCACGCCACCGAGCGAGGTTTGCACGTTCTGATTTGCATCATTCTGAGGTGAAAAAGATCTCGGTGGCCCACGATGTGCCGAGCAAGGCAGAAATGAAAGGTTGGGTGCGTTTCGTTGCTACGTGTTTTCGCTGACCCGTGGCGATTTGCACTCGCAGCTAAGATTGACCTCTTTCCGAAATCATTCGCATCATTCCCCGTCCTCCTCCTTAAAACGATTCTTTTGAAAATCCCTGCTCTGCCCAGGCACTGACAGCAAGCTGTGTGATATTAATAGTCACCCAGCAGCTGCGTTTAAAGGTTTTGGTCCGTGCTGTCATCAGTCACCTGCGTGTCAACTGTCGGCACACAAAGCCAGCTTTCTGTCATTAATTATCATGTACGTGGGCCCCGCGCAAACATGAATTAATAAAAGCGAGGAGAGGAGAGGAGAGGCAGCGCCGTTTTTGCTTTGAGCGCCTCGTCGCAATGAAAGCCAAATAATGCTCCTGACAGCAGCAGTTTAAATTTCACTCCTCGCCCAAGCGCTTTTGTCACATTGCAGCTATCATGCCTTAGAGAGAGAAAGAGAGAGAGAGTCAAAAAGACACTATTTCTATCTGGCGTAGCCTCACCGAGTGTTGCAGCATGCCCTGCTAATCATGGCCGTGCACTACAAATTAGCCTGAAAACAATACAATTCTCCCTCGCGCCTACTCCGCTTCCTCCCCCGAGGGTTTTGTCTTGCCCGTGCAGCCGTGGATACAGCCCAAACCGAGGGGGGGGTGATGGGGGAGCGATTTCCTCTCTCATTGTCTCCCTTTACTTTACCTTTCTGAGGCTCTGCTAGAGGAGGGCTTGTCTAGCTTGTAAATGGTGGTGTGGCGATAAGGATGATGAAAAGGAGCAATAAGGGTGACCTTTCCTCGGCTATAGAGACGGCGAGAACAGCGCGAGAGATGGAAGGCAGAGAGGCTCAGGGGTGAAGCTCGCTATCTGAGCAGGGGGTGAAAGGCTTTGGCAGGCAATGACAGGCACACCTTAATTGTGTCAGACACTCAAAATGAGAAACAATAACGCGGTAACGGTCGGCTCCCGAGATTCTGAACCGTCTGTCCAGGAGCAGAGGACGTGGAGCGGTCTGCTCATCAAAGAGCGCGTTTGTTTTCTCGCGCGGCTCTCTGCCGTTCAGTGTCAGCGTGAGGCGAGCGCCGCAGCACCACCTGATTTGACTTGATAATGCCACGCTGATGAGTCTGGGGGGAAATCAGCAACGCCTTGCAAAACGCGCACCGTTAAGGATGCTGTCAGTTCTCCTCGCCGCTGATAAAAAGCCCGAATGAAGTAGAGAAAAGGAGGAGGCAGGCAGGCAGGCAGTGGATATAGCTGTCAAAGCACTAATGCCTCTGACTGCCTACTATTTTTACAGGCTAAGAGGTGCGCGGAGCGGCGCCTGTGTCTGCCTGGCCTGTAATTTTAATTTTATGGTCATGCTTCTGGCTTATTTACATCTCGATTAGCACTACTTGTGCAGGGGTGGAAGATAAATCCCTTTCATGTGGATTAACGTGAAGCCAGCAAATATTGAATATAACCAAGACATAAAGTGAAGCTGTAATAAAAGCGAGCTGTTAAAACCTGTGGCTGGTGGGGTTTTTTTTTTTCTTTTTCTTTTTCTTTCTCCTTCATCTGGAGGAGTCACAGCTCTTACATAATGACTTAAGAGATCAGAGAAACTGATTGCGATACATTTTTATATAAAGACATGGCGTTAGTCAGTCAGGACATTTTCCACAAACACAAGATTTATCCTTAATGAGTTTCGATTTAATCAAATCGCTGTACCATTCAAGGGGCTGTGAGAACGCTGGGTAACAGTTTACTAATCGACACTAATTGTAAAATGGCACCATTTTGTACAGTGGCTTTTAGTTTTCCTCGTTTTTCCTTTCAAACAACGTCGATCGGTGAAGCAGCATTCCTGTTTGATGGTCAGTTTGCTAGCAAACATACAGGCTAGTGCATGATCCAAAGACCTATTATGTGCTGTAGAAATGTCTTCAAGTGATTTATATTATCATATCGACCACTCCAACATCACCAAGGACTCGGAACCATTTGTAGCTGTGTGTTTTATTCCATGTCGTAATACGATAATACGAGGGAGAATCAAAAAGTAAAGGCAGGTTTTTCTTGGCAATAAACTGGAGAGTAAAAGACAAAGCATGGAGTTAAGACATCCGTCTTCTCCAGCGCAGATGAAATTCAAAAGTCAGATTATGTTAACATTCTTTCTGGACATGAAGGTTCCTACTCTGGTGCATTTCAAAGCGCCTGGGCAAACAGTGAACATTGCAAATTCCTGTGTATTGCTGAGAAATGAACAAAAACCTGCAGTTCACAGCAAAAGAAGAGGAATGCTGTCCAAAACAGTCTCGCTGCACCATGATGATGCACGTCCTCATACAGCAGCAGAGACAGTAGAGACAATGTAAACGGCTCGGGTTCCAACGTCTTTCACGTCCTCCTTACAGCCCGGATCTGGTGCCGAGTGATTTATCACATCTTTGGTCCACTGAAGGAGGCACTTCGCGGTCGCAAACTCACCTCTGATGATCGAGTAAAGGAAGCGGCGCTCACCTGGCTTCAGGAGCAGCTGAAAAACCTCTCTGGTTTTGTATGCAGGAATCCAGAAGCTACATGAACAATGTAACAAATGTGGCGGCTTGCATAGGGACTATGTGGAAAAGTGATATGTTCAATATCTCAGTTACTACAGCTGTAAAATGTATTTTGCCTGTACTTTTGGATTCTTCCTCGTGTTTAGTGAAAATGGCTACCATCAGTAATCACCCAGGTGCCTTCATATGTGGCAAATTAAGGTGAAAGTTGCTAGGCCTGTGTACTCAGATGGCTACTAAGAACTACCAAGAAATTGTTTCAAATCCGAAATACCCAACACTTTAGCATATGTATATTCGAGTTAGCCTACATTAAGAACGATAGAGAGTGATACATGTGCTTAGCTAACGCTGATGATTGAATACAGTAGCGTACACATAAGAAACTTTCTGGAAAAGGATCAGCGCAACTGGCGGTTACACGAGTTAACACTGCTGGGTTTTTTTTTAATTTTAAATAGCTTCCATCTGGCCGCACATCTCCCTTAGATCCACCTCCTTAGACAATTTGTGTTTTCGTGCAATGTTTTTTTTGGGGGTTTTTTTCTGCTTCAATGACCACCACCAGCGACATTTTATAATTGGAGGATTTGATTGGAAAGCGAGTTGACATGAGTGTTTCATATCCCCACCCACCCCCGCCATGTGTGCACAGTGAAATCATCAAAAATCAGAAGTATCATTTTGAGGTGAGCAGAGGTCACTGAATTTTGAAGGATGAACAAGACTAAATGATGAATTATATGACCTCAGGATCAGGAGAGGGTTGAGATGGAGGAGAATGGGGTTTCAAGATCTTGGCCATGATTGAAAGGTAATTAACGTGAAGATCATCATGAATCGATCCCCAGCACTTCGTCTGTAATGTGTAATTGAGCTCTGTGTACAATTTTAACTAAAGGATGCAGTGTGCAAATATCTAGAGGGATCTCTCTCTCTCTGTATGTGTCTGTCTGTTGCTTTCTCTCCTCCTCACCCTCGTCGTTCTCTGCATGTGTGTCATCACACTGGATACTGTTGCAATTAATTTTAATGCAGTGTGAAGCGCGCTAGAGTGGCCTGATCCCCACGCCTGGCTGGGAGAGTCGTAGCAGCAAAGCCACAGAGTGCGGATAAGGATCGATACAGGATATGACAATCCTAATGTGCCGGCTGTGCGGAGAGAGGGATAAAGATGGAGGATGGAGGAGGACAGAGCCAGAGGCGGCGGCGGCAGCAGCAGCATTTCACTCACACACACTCTCTCTCTCTCTCTCTCGCGCACTCTGTCTCTCTATCTCCCTCTGTCTATTTTTCTTTCTCTCTTTCTTTTTTCCTGTCTGTGTGGGGCTGCGTCTATCCACGACAGCTGCAGCCGCCATTGTGCACGGCTGTTTATTTAGTCATGTGGTAATGATGCTTGACCTTTCCAATCGAGCCCCAAGCCCAGCATTTTAACACGCCTCTTTCTTCCCCGCGCTCACTTTGAAGACGTGCTTTGTCAGTACGTGCGGGCTCACGCGCGCGGCGGACATCTCGCCTCGCCCATACCTACAAGAGCCTCGACTTAAATTAGTATGCATTAGGGAGCGAGTACAAAGCACTTCATTATGCGAGATCGTATTAAACCGTGCTTTACGATTGGCTGCTTTGTCTAAATCAGACACACAAGCCATAATCTTCATTTTCTCAGATAGGAAGTGAGGGCAGAAGGGAGTAGGGAGAGTGACGGGGAAGGGGAGAGAAGAAGGAGAGGCAAAAAAAAAATGGTGCCTGGAAATCATCAGGCATTAGAAAGCTGTGTAGTCTCTTTCACAAGGGTGGGAGGTGCTGTGTCGATATTTTGTTCCATTAGGCTAGATTGAGTGTTATTCTTTTCTTTCAGATTTTTTATTTTTTTTGGTTTCAGCATTTTCACCAAGCTCCTTTCATCCCAGGGAACGTTTGTGGGGTTTTTTTTTTTTCCTTTCCTTTTCTTTTTTTCATCTCGAGCAGGCTGGCTAGCGTGCAGCACTGCAGCGCCGGCTCCCCGGAGAAGCCCATTATACAGGAGTGATATCAAACCATGAATCATTTATGCTAGCTGCGCATACACGCGCCACCTGCATTTTTAATGACCGATTATTGCGTTCCATAAACAGAGCTTTAAAAAAAAAAAATTGAAATCATATCGATCCCTTGCAGTTAAAAGGAAAGTACAGAGCTCTTGATTGGGCAGGATTTATTCGTTCTTAGCTATCTTGCAGTTTCCCCTGATCACTTCGTCATGCTCTTTTCACACAGCAAGAGGGCATTCTAACAATTACCATAGGTGTAAAATGGCGGTGTGGGGTGTCGATGTGCTTCAGGCCTAACACAAGCAGCCTCAGATATCAGGTTTGCCTCTTTATTAGGGATCAGTCTGCCAAAGCCTCCACAAATACGCAGGATCTGCTGCTCGCTCGCCGTCTTTCACAGTCTCTCTCTCTCTCTCACACACGCACACACACACACACACACACACACACACACACACTAGTTTCTGTGTAAATATCACACTCACTGATGAGGCAAGAAAACTGATTACATCTCCACAAGGGGATTAAGGCAGCCATTTTGTTTAACTCTTAATAAATTGTTGAGGCTCTTCTGCTGACCAGAGGTCAAATTTCAGTGAAGCTCCAAGGCTCTGCGCAATGATGCTATTCTCGCATGTGTCCTAATATCCGTTTTTTTTTTTTGTTGTTGTTGTTTTTTTTAAGCTTTGCTTGGGCATCTATCTTCTGCTGCTTGTCTACATGAGGCAGAAAACAAGAGCTGAAGGATTAAGGAAAGCCTCTACCCTGAAACCTCTTCAGCATGGTTATGTTGAAACATTACTGACGTGTTTAGCGAATCTGGTACTAACGTGATGCTCGGTGGGGGATTTTCATTATTACTGTGAGAAGCTGGCTTCTCCGAGCCGCTCTGACCTCACAGGGCGATGTTGTTAGCTCAGTTAGAGTGGTGTTTAATGGGGGGTGGGGGGAAGCAACGATTTCACACGATGTTCGTGCCGAAAAACAAGA
This sequence comes from Chrysichthys cranchii, assembly GCA_030068335.1. Taxonomy (NCBI): domain Eukaryota; kingdom Metazoa; phylum Chordata; class Actinopteri; order Siluriformes; family Claroteidae; genus Chrysichthys; species Chrysichthys cranchii. Next base: position 8,247,437 of record JAQMCW010000015.1, on the reverse strand, counting down.
CAGCTTCTTTTCTCGTTCCCTATTTTCCAGTGACATTCAGTGTAACGTGAATGAGGTCTGAAATGCAGAAATAGTCAAGATGGCAAACGCTGGACTCGGGAATGCAGTGCAGCGAGAGAATATTCTGGCTTGGCTAATTAGCGATCAACGAAGGATTAGCATGAATTTCGTAGCTTTGCACCTCGATCCATTTAAGCTGGTGATGTGAGAGCAGGAGAAGCTAAAGGACTGAAGCTCTGCTACATCACTCTCTTTAGGTTAGGTGTTAAATCCCCCTGGCTTCCCTGTTAACAGGCAGTCAAAGGGCATTGTGGGTAATGTAGTAAAACGTGAACCAAAAGGAAATTAGAGGGAAGATATTTCCGTGAGATGTGTTAAACATCCACCGTCCTGGTTGCAACCGGTTTTGTTTGCACCACAACCAAGCACAGGAGCTTCCTAACTGAGCCTGCTCTTCAAACCCAATTAACAGTAATGCGTTAAGCGGTAAATGGGTTAATGCGTTAAATGGTAGTGTAAAGCAAACGAGCTTCCACGAGCTCTCTTCATGAAGATTTGGGAAGGAGCAGCTCGGTGAGCCGTTCGCAAAACCGATCTCATGTTTGACATGACATTTCATGACGAGTCTCCAAGAGGATCGCTGACCACTCAACACGCTTGTAAATCTTAAAGGAGCCGTTTGTGATTTTGGACACCTGCTGCTGCCTGCAAGGTGTAAGTGCGATTGAAAACCTCGCCCCCCCCCCTTTTTTTTTTGTAGAACCCATGTCCCTCATGAGTTGTCTTGTCTTGAGTAAAGCAGCAGAGCAGATGTGCTTCAGTGGTGGGCGGGGCTTATTTCATGGCCAAGAAAAATAAAGACGATCCTGATCAATTGCAAAGCATTTGATTTAAATCAGGTCTCGAAACACTTGGGAAACGTGCATCTTTCTAATCATATTACAAAACGGCATCTTTGAACATGTGCTTTATTTAAAACGCGATGATTAAATTAAGCCTGAATCATTTTAGCGCAGATTTTCCAGTTAATTCACACACATCTCGGCCGACCGTTCTGTTTTTCATCTTAACGGCTGGTATTCAGTAACAAGTATTCATTATGAATTATTCAGTAACTACAGTGCAACTGATAGGAAGGAATGTAGTTATGTAGTCCTTAATGGATCCTAGGAATTTAAGACGTTATAAAAAGAAGTGCTGGGTGGGTGGGTGGGGGGGGCACCGTGCTTATTTTTCTTCGTCATTTGGGGTTTTTGTTTTCACCGAACGACACTCGCGTTTGCGTGATGGTCTCAACAGAAAAGCGTCCGCCTCGTCAATGGGAAATTGACTTTGAGTGACAAGGCCGCGTTCAACCAGGCCTCCGAGTCCAAGAGAGCATTGCTGTCTGGATTGAAGGAACAATGATATTCACTTCCCTGCCAATCATGGGCCTCTGTGAGCTGGTGTGTGCGGATGAGGACAGATAGCATGTCCTTCATCATGTGATACGGCGAGTGACGCGGAAGGTTCAGCCGAAGGGTCACAGTTGGAGAAAAAAAACGAGTCAAGCACATGCAGGAGCAAGGATACAATGGAAAGCCGGTCTGATTCTGACCTTGCCGGGGCTGATTAGCAGGGGCAGAGAGTTCGTGGAGTAAAACCCAGATTTACATGGAAGCTTACGGAGCGCGAGCGGATTAGCCGGCTTCAAGGGTGAACTCTTGTAATTGACTCGCTCTTTGTGGTGTTTTGTTTTGTGTTGGTTTTTTTTTTTTTTTGTTTGTTTTTTAATAGTCAGTCTCGGAGAGATGAGAAATCAAGTCCAGATGCAGCTCTGAGCTCAGTGTGAAATAAGGCTGAGGTCATCAAGACATGTGTGTGTGTGTGTGTGTGTGTGTGCGCGCAGAAAGGGGGTAAGATGGCTGCATTGCCTGAACTCCTGCATTAGGGACAGCTGTACGTTGTCAGAACAAAACTGCCTTCTTCCCTAAGCATTACCCCTCCCCTCTGCGTTCCTACCCCGGCTCCTCCCTGCCTCCCCCGGCTCAGGGTGTCACAGCTGTTACATTGGATTGAGGCGAAGTGGGGGGTGAGCTGTTACTGCAGCCTGGCTCCTCAGAAGGCGCTGGATGCGCTTGCACTTGACGTACTCTGTGTAAATCTAAAAAAATAAAAAATAATAAGGCAGGGACGAATTTACCCTGACGTAGCCATGATGCTCCAGCGTCTTCCCGGGAGTTAATTGGCTCTGACGGCTCCTGGTAACGGCGATGATACCGAGTCATGAGCTCGCATGAAATTAAGATCAGCCTAATGCATGCTGGAAGTGGTTCCCATCCACATCTCTCTCTCACTCAGTCTCTCGCGCTCTCTCTCTCTCCTCCTCCTACTTATCAGTGTCTCCGCATCTCTCTTTCTTACCTAGTTTCCAACTCTGGCACTTTATTAAAGCGACACGCTTGCTTGCACTGTTTGTTTGATTCTTACAGCAGCCAGGGCTGTCATAGCTGATAAAAAGGCTGTCCTTCAGTTTGCTGCTCAGCATCTGTGTTTACACTCCTGCCCCAGCCTGCGCTGCTGAGAAAGAAAGAGAGACAGTCAAAGACCGGGGATGACCTCACCGCCTCGCTTAGACATTTATCGGCAAACCGCGGCATGTTTTGAGCGACTCGCACACGGCGTGAATCAGCAACGAGGGATCCGTATGGTTAATGACGCCTTATGATCCGTGTACGATTTCATAAAGCACATTACGGAGCAGTGCTAGTCGTGTTTACTTGGCGAAATGCAAAGGAAAAAAGGTCAAGTGTGTGTTTGTGCGCGCGTGGGTGTGGAATACAAGGGTTGCAAAATGTAAGGCATTTTCATAATCGTGTGTCGCTAACATCAGCAAAAGGCACTTCAGAGCACCTGTGGAGAGAATGTGAAACTTTTTTTTTTTCCTCCCGCCTTAAGCACACTTTTACTGGCAAATGATGAACATTAAGATAAAAACACAAATTAACCACATGCATAGGCAGATTTGTCCTCATGATTTTGTTTTTGTTTTCTTTATTTATTTTTCTTTCCACCTGCCCTTTTTACCTACCCACTAGTCAGCTCTTCGCTTCTTCCCGAGACGCTTGAAGCCAACTACTACATCTTTTCAAACAGCTTCTCATACTGTATCACAGGGCAACGTAACACATTCGGAGACATGCGCTATCCATCGTCTTCTGCCCCCATGCGCTCACGGATGCCCGTGATTGGCTGGTGTCACTCTGACTGACTGACAGGAGAGAAAAAAGTATGCCTTTGTGTAGGGCTGGGTGATATGACCTAAAAATTATATCGGGATATTTTCACAATAATGATATCTATCACGATGTATAACACTATGAAAATATTGTTCAGGGACAAAAGAACATGCAGCAGACTGGAGACGGGGGGCACTCACGAGCTCTTGTGCACTCAGTGAGATTGGAATATAACAGGTTTAATGGGTATTAAGCTAATTAATTAAGTCTACACATCATGCTGCATTGCACAGACTCTTCATTGATGTCATGGGGGTAGAAACACTGCAGCTTCCTGTTCATTTCTGGAGGAAAACTGATATTTCTGCTATTTCTCTCTCACTCACTGCAGGATTGTGGCTTCTGCACTAGTATATACTGTTAGTGTGTGCTCACCCATCTGTTTAATGACGATGCACTGTCGCATTTCTGCAAAATCCTCAAAAGGAGACAAAAGCAGCCATCATCGGATAGTTTCCTTGTTAAAGTCGTACGAAAAGAAAAAGATCCCAGTGAGCCGACAGACTGCAGTGATTCCGTGAGTTGTAGTGAAAGCAACACACAATAATCCTCCTCCTGCTCTCTCCTCTTTCCTGCTCTCTGTCATGGATCTGCCTGCGCAGTGTGTGTGTGTGTGTGCAGCACACCCGTTTTGGGCACTCCCAATAGCGGTGCATGCCGGAGGACTCACGCCATGCTCGCACATCACGTGGGTTACTACAGGTGTTCTGCATTAGGACTAATTATATAGACTATAAATAGACTGACTCATGAACGCTAAG
>JAQMCW010000015.1:8191525-8202197 GCA_030068335.1 Chrysichthys cranchii | reverse complement strand
TAAAATGTCAGATGAGCCAAGAATGATTGACAGTTGCATACATGTTTTGAGCTTTCTGCCTGAAAGATGAGCTGACACAGCAGGCACTCGTTCTGTCACGGTGAACAGATAGCGTTAAACTATCATTAAATATATAGTTAGCATGACTTAACTACATTTATTGCGCAAGATTTCAGCAGTAAAAGTCCAAACCATTGAGTTGTGAGGAGAAACCGTTGGTAGGCGAAATCCGCACAGAAGACGAAACTTGCCCACTTTACTGTTCTACATTCAACCATGTCACCTTTGAAGTTAGGCTTGGTGAAAGTGCACGGTTGGGTTTGAATCCTTTCTAAAACTTTATGCCGTGTTTTTGGGTCTTTGTGTAGTTGCTAGTTCCCAGCTTTCTAAACACATCCCACTTGGAGTCCTCATAAAGAAACCTTTCTTGTGTTACAGCATTCTCAGGGCTTCCTGTATCAGGATAAAATAAAAATTGCAATTAGTTAGCAGAGTGTTCCAGGTTAAGGTCATGTCCTCTGTTATTATTGACACTTCAGGTGTATATGGGTTACATGTTTGGTGGTTAATGGTCCTTTGGTGTGTTTTTTTTTTTTTTTGTTGTTGTTTCAAGCTCTTAAAACATTTTCTAAGGAAATTCTCCTTGGGACGCTTTACATTTGGGAAAATACTTAAGGGCCCCAACAATGGGACCTAAAAAAAAAAAACGCAAAACAAAAAAACCCAGCAACTTTTCTTTGCAGGGACTTTGCAGTGAGATTCAGTAGTTTAAGGTCATGTGCTTCAGCATCATTAGCTGCGTTTCCTGCATTTGAAACTTTGAAGTAAAAAAAAAAGAGCAATGGGAGCATGTGGATTTTGGGGAAAAAAAAAAGACAAGCCAAAAACAAATCGCTCAAATATCGGCAAAAAAAATTTAAGAGATAAATTGCAGTTTCGTAAGTTGAAGTGGAAAGGGATTTTTCGCATTTGTCGCATGAAACAACATGAAGCACAAAACAAAACGCTACCTTTGAAAATAGAAAGAGAAAATCCAGCCTGAATCACATTATATTATTTAATAGAAACATAAAAGTGATATTTAAAAAATTAAACAAAACAATTTTGCAGGGCCTGTTTTGGAAACCTGACTGTGTATACGGGTTACATTTCAGTGTAAAAGGGTTCCTTCATGTGTGTTGGTTTTTTCCCCCCAGCTTTCTAAAGAGGAGCCTTTTCTAAAGAAGGTCTTCTTCAAAGATTTTACCTTTACAGGGTACTTGGGGTTCCCAAAACTGGACTAAAACATATTCGAAGGGTTTATGTACACAGGAAGTCAGTTACTAAGATTTAAGAGTTTATTAAAAATCACATGCTCCATCATTACTGTAATCAGATTTATCTTTCCCCAGTGATATCAGATGACTAATAATAAGAAAAACCACAAAACTCCTACTCGGTCCAACTGGCAAGTCTCTGATGAGCATTCATAATGCTCAGGCGCCCTCCCCCATGCGCTGCCTTCCAGAGATTGGAAGTGATGAGTTGGAGCCATTTGTTTACTGCAAACCCGAGGGGGTTTTGATGGACTTGCTTGACCAGTTGGAGGCTGCCGAGGACAGCCAAGTCAGCTTCACTTCCCCTGAGCTGAATAAACCACGTGAACCCTGGCCTGCAATGGCCTGTGTGTGATTAGTCAAGCCTATGGCAGCGTGGGTGTTGTTTAAGAAGGAAAGAAAAAACGGTGAGAGGACAAGTGGCGTTCGAGAAGGCTAATCTTAAACAGTATTTGTTTCACAGTTGGGCTTATCTGATATCAGTCTACAAGTCCTGTGTGTGAAGGGGAAGTGTCTTGTTTTCTTTTTCCTCCTGTAATCACTGTTTTATCAGCCATACTTGGTTTGCATGTCATTTAGACTGAGTTTTTTTTCTTTTTCTTTTTCTTTTCCTTTTCCTTTTACACACATTGTGTTCCGTGTTGCACATACATACATATATAGTGTATCGTCCCCTGTCCCCCATTGCCCACTGTTCATAAAAGAGGTCCAGTCATAAGGTCTCGCAGTGATGTCATTTTGGAAGAGAGGCAGGTTTTTCAGACTAAACTGAAACCATGCGCGTGGCCACAGTGGACCTTAGAAAAAGTGTTTTCAAAGAAGATGAATGATGCTTTGTATGATATCTCTTGAGCACATCTTGGAAGATGGAAGTCTTCATGATAAAGGAACCCTAAGATGGTTCTCCTGAGTGAGATTTCTGACTGAATAAAATCTAGAGAAATGACGCAACACAATCGAAATGAGATACTGTCGCTTCAGATCGAGGTTCCCGCTTCGCAAGCTAAGAAGTCGATCTGCGCTTTACTCTCACATGTTCTGTCTGCTGTCTTCCTTGTAAATCGCGTGTCGAACTCTTTTATAGCTGCCGTTTGGCTAGCTCGTACAATAACGACTGTTTAAAATGTGCTCTAGATCCTTCTAGTACCTTTTGACCTCGATACAAGTTACATACTTCACACGCGGGTTTGAGTAAGAGTTACCGAGACAACGTATTTTTCCTGCATCAGATAACAGTTGTGTTGGTTGTTGTGTACATCAAAGACTCGATGGTAGTCGCTTACTTTCGGCGATATGCCGAACGCTTTGGTGCGAGTTTTTTCGGAGAACATTGTGAAAGCATGAGTCAGAGTGATGACCGAAAGATAAGGAGGGAATTTGCCTTTCTGTAAACATCTGGCCAGAAAAAAAGAAAGGTTACTAAACTGTACTCTTGCTCGTCACTGGGGTGGTATCATCAAGGCTGCTCGGTTTGTACCTCAGACCTGGAGAAGTTTGTACCTTTTAAAGCTGATTAAAATCTCAAAGTAGTCCAGGTATAAATCATTTTAAGGAATGCCGCATTCACATTAGCATGTAAAAGGAGCAAAAGATGAAGTTTCCTCCCCGGTGACGAGGGCAAGTTTGTTTTCAGGGAGTGTAGGTAATCATAACAGCCGTATGTAGAATATTTCACCCTAATCCTTCAGCTTATGAGCGCAGAGGGTGTGTGAACTCAGTTACTCTTGCCTTTGAGTATAGCCCGAGGTAAAAAGGAGTCAGATCTGGAGAACAGTCTCCCACAGAGGAACTGAAAGCCAGAGCAAGGTACAGCATGTTTTCATTGTCTTGTGTTACTCGGAAAGAAGCCTCGTCTCGTTTCTCCAGCTCCATAAGCATCAATCGAGTGTTACCAGCACCAAACGTCCATTGTTTGAACTCCGCACGTCCACATTGAGCGTTGATGGCATGGCAAGCAGTGCAACGTGGAAAACACTCAACATCTGGTGGTCTCCAACAAAGCTGAGGTTTTAAGAGTGCTTCTGATTTTCCAGGTGATTTTATGGTGCCTGAGCAGTTTAGACGTGTGGGATGTGCGAGTCGATATCTGTAGGGTGCTGCTTTTTTTTTTTTTGGCTTTCGTAATAACAAAGCTAACATTTTCTAGAGTTTTTTTCCCCCCCTAGGTGAATATGAAACCAGATTTGCTTGCTGCTCTGATGGGTTTTCTTCCCCTCCCCTTTCACTTTTTTTTTTTTTGAGAAACCACTGAGTTTCCATGTCATTGCGTTTCAGGATCTCCCCAGAGGTCAACCAGCAGTTTACTCACACTGAATAATTGAATTAGCAAGTTGCTTTGTTTCTGAAGGCGGCAAGCGCTAGCTCGCGCCGATGTCGGATTTGTTTACGTCCGACGGCGAGGTGCAGGATGAACGGTGTGACTCCAAAGTGGCGTCAAGATCTTTAACTGATCACGGTGATGCCTGCCTGGCTTTGTTTTCAGAGCATGGGGGTTAACTGATTAACTGTGTGGTCCCTGTCTCTGAGGGCAAGTGGAGAAAGCCCAGTCAATGTTTAATGCTTAAATGTACGCTCACAACTGGCACCTGTTTCAGAGTAGGTGCCAGTAAAAATATCAAGCGTGCATCTTAACATGCTAACGTGCAAAGCGACAATTGATGGACTCTGATCTAATCTGTTGATGAGAAAAGGAGAAGGTAAATCGGTGGACACTCGATCATGGTGCAAAGATGACATGAATGTCAAGTCTAAATAGTGAATGCTCTTGCATGTCGCACTAAAGGTCAAGTTTCTGATATGTGAAATGCATCCTGAACATTTTACACACAGGCATCAAGCAAACGTTTGGATCAGGTGGCGCCACGTGCTGCGAACAGGCTTTCCTTTACAAACTGGCGGTGGCTGAGTGTTTGACAGGGCTCAGGGAGGCGTGTTATTTAATCTGCCGGCGTGATGGAAACGACTCTCCGTCTGCCTGCCTGTAATGGCAGGACGTCGCCCTGAGAGCCAATGGCACGGCACCGTGTGGCCCGTTGATGCCCTGCTTAATGAATTTCCAGAAAGGCCAGGGGTAATTAATGTCATTCTGAAGCCTCCTCACGCTGCTGTTGTCTTTTGGATCATCTCCGCTCAACGCCATCGAACCAGCTCGTGTTTTGAAGTACAGCAGATTTTTCACTGGTGGGGTTGGGGGTGGGGATGCTCTCATGGTTTATTTACCGTAAGCATGGTCTGTGTGCAAAAACCTACACGCTCTATTAAAGGTTAGCTTGCCTTGAAAAGCGCAATGCACCTCAATGAGGCCTTAATTATGTCCCTGTATGGAGCGTGTGCTTTGTTTACAAGAAGCTAAGCTCCTTCTTGGCACCTCGGCTGTTATAACAGATACAGTAACTACAGACGCTCGCTCATCTCATCGCCTGGGAGACGGGACATAGGTCAGACCACAAACAAGACAGAGTGGAGAGACGTGTGAATTCCAGCCGCGTGGAGACGGAGATCAAATTCGGGCCCGAATCCCCAGAATCCACAATGGGTCCCGGTTGATCCCAGGGAAGGTTTCAAAGCAGAAAAGTGTGCAGGGGTTTTTTTCCCCCCCCTTTTTTTTTTGTCCGCCCCCCCGCCCCCCCCGTGTGGAGCGTGAATCTTTGCAGCTCGTTGATGAGGAACACTTGGGGTAATTGAAGCTGATATTTTTAATAAGGCCTGAAGCAGCTTGTGGGTTTTTTTTTTATTTTTTTTTTATTCCTCTCATTGTAACAGTAAGGGGAAAGGTAGGCGAAGGGAGGGGGAATCGAGACATGTTTATTCAGCATAGTGAAGGCAATAAAGAGAAGCTGAGCTGTCACAGGCACTGCTTTCTCCACTCGTATGTTAATAGCGTTAAAGGCAAGTGCGAACGAATCAGTAGGCCAGGTGCCTGCGACAAGCTGATTTCACGTCTGGGCTATTAGTGTTTAATTTGTACTTGTATGGCAGACAAGTATGTTTAACGACTAGATAAGATCCGGCTTTCTGCTTACCTCAGCCCTGAGATTTACCATTTTTGACCTGTCTAACTGTGACAAGTGATGTATATTTACCTAGTATTAATGTTAAATTTTTTTTTTTTATGGCTTTACCAACAAATTTTTTGTGCATACAGCATAACAGATTAATTGGTGCTGCTTTGTTTACTGCTGATGCTCTCTGTGAGCGGCCGTCGCTAATTCGGGACTCACGTCCTGAACTGGGAGTCGATGAGACAGAATAGGACTTGCTAGTTGAAGGGGGTGGTTTGAAACGCACGTAAATTATGAGTTCCGCTTTTTATTTTTGGGGGAAAAAGACGTTTATGGAGAATGCGCCGACGTGAGACAGTTTATAGTGTAAGGGACTCCTTCCAAAACCTATGGCGAGAAAATAAATACTCCAGACGGACTTGAATATCCACATCGTGCAGCGTAATGACCGATCATAAAATCTTTTATCTGAAAATGTAAGTCGCTCTGGATAAGGGCGTCTGCCACATGACTGTAATGTAACGTAGTGAAACGTTGGACACAGAGGACGTTGCATGATGTACGTCATTTCCTTTAGTCTGTATTAATTAACACCGTTAACTAGCTGACAGACTTGACCCAAATTATTCCCTTACATTAGGTACCACTTAAGTTTCTGGACGAGCGATACGTGGGACTGAGCTGCACGCTGGAGCTTTTATTTGCCCCCTGGGTTAGCTAATAAATTTCTTGTGTGTGATTTTGTTAGCCTCGCGATTGACTGTCCTTGATCGCAGCTCTATTCGCAGGTTTTATTAGGCTGCGGTAAAGATATTTTTAAGTCACTTAATCATAATCTGCTCTGAGTTGCTTATGTTTCAAGCTGTGCAAACGTTCAGTACACATTAACAGCTTGTAATGTTGTGTGGGGAATTTTTTTTTTAAAATTTATTTATTTATTTTCGTATTTGCGACATTCCAGCCTGTTTTCCAACAGCCAAGAACATTTGAATCCTTCACCTTCGATTTATATTTATTTATCTATTTATTTTAAAGATGAAAGCACCCTGGAAAGCATTTTTTCTGTTTTTAGTGTTTTTAAAAAAAAAAATAAAAAAAAAAAAGCGTGCGATGACAGGTCTGAAAGTTTGAGAGGCGCCCTGTTGAAACGCTTGTAGCACCGAATCCTATTCTAGCGAGTAAACATTTAATGTAAGCGCACGACGGCTTTATTTATGCATCAAATCTGCTGTTAGTGCTGAATTATACATTAGGCTGTAAATAATGCAGGAGAGATTCCTCAATGATTACTGGCACGCTGCGAATAGTGCGTTTGCTAATCATTTGCTCATTGATCTTCCCCGCGTGCTAACGCTAACTAGTTTTGAGGGCACTTTTCCTGGCAGATGCTGAGTATTGTTTTTCTTGAGGTCAGACCCAGGACCTGTTTTATTTTATTATTTTTGTCAGACTGGAGTGAGCTGGCAATTATATTAGGTAAGGTAAGATGTATTTTTATTTTTTTTTTCCCCTCCCTCGTCCTTTGGTGCGAAGGCGAGCCGCCGCCTGCAATTAGATCAGCTCCTGCAATTGGAACAGCTTGATCCTCTCAGAGGTCACCCACATAATTATCGTCACACCGCGTTAACTAGTTTTGCTTTTCACTCTCGCAGTTAGCGACCTCCGTTTTAACCCCTACATCTGAGCAGAAATCATCAGGCTTCCTGGCACCTTGGGTTTGATCTACTTCATTTGTCATTTCATACATAGGAATAATTAGAGCGTCGGCGCGCTAACGCCCTGGGGAGCGCGAAAGCTTCCGACCTTTCTGCTCCCATAAAGATGAGGCTCGAGTGCGAAGCAGCCTGGAGAGGAAGTTGTTATTAAGAAAATAATGGCTTTGACAAGTTCAGGATTAAATTGTAAACAAGCGACGTGATGGATCAGTACTCGGAGAGGTAATTGATTTTAGTGTCTTTGCCGAGCCGCAGTAGCTGGCTTTAATTAACAAGATCGAGGTTAATACCGCTTTGATTCTCCAGGCCTGTAGTGTTTGGGTGCTTTTGTTCACCGAGACCCGAATTTAACCTCCAGTGTCTGCGTGAAGATCTTCAACTTGGCTTCTACTTTACGTCTGCACGGTGACGACGTTAAGAGTTTTACAGCATGCCTCTGTATTAGAGGTCTACCAAAATGTCTGTATCTCTAATAAATATTTTGTCCGGACATAAAACCCAAGGTGGACATGACACCCCCCCATGCTTTCTTGCTTTCTAATGTTCTTCCTTGCACTGTTTCATGATCTCTGAATTTGTGCGCCAACAGCTCCTCGACCTCAGGTACATCACTCGAGTGCAAAAGATTTTTTTCATTCCTGCTCACCCGATTATTATTTTTGTGTGCACCTGCCAGGGCTTTTATCTAGCAACTGTAATCGGCTCTATTTCCAAAATATCCTCAACCCCCTAGCCTAATTTAAACCACCTCGCCCCGGACCAGGCAGGGTGAATAAGTAAACACCGGGAGCGAATCAGATGCCGCTGCAAGGGTGCATGTGTGCTTTGTTTGTCCTGCGAGGTTCATATCTAACCGCACACTCACGCCCGCATGAAAGTAAAAAACCTGAAATCCCAGTCCTGATACACACCTCCAGGCTCAACTAGATGCCCTGTGAACATCTCTGGCAAACAACAACAAAAAAAAAAAGAAGTCACAGCAGCATCATCAGTCATTCAATAGCACATCTCCTGTCTGTGTCTGTGTTTGTATCTGTTTAGAACACATTCTGCTTATTCTGTTTATAGGTTTTCAGTTCTGTCCCTAATCTGTACAATGTCTTCTGCTATAGTGAGTACAGAGCGAGAGTCGGGTGGGTGGGGGGTGCGCCACATGTGGAGATTTTGGAAGAGGCTCGGTGGGTCTGTGCTTTCATCGAGTGGCTTCATCATCACAAAAACGAAAATCATCCTCTATTGTGGTAATACACAGCTCACCCACTCGAACTGCCATTTACCTCAACGGTGCAGTTGAGCATTTGCATTTTCACTTGATAGGGCGCTCCCTCAGGGCTAGTGGAGAGGGTTTAGTGACCATTGAAAGCTACCAGGCTTGTGCTTATCAAATTTCAACCAGCTTGTGAGTAGTGGCTGCTTAGCTGTAAAGTGTGTGCATGTGTGTGAGTGTGAGAGAGAGAAAGGGGGGAGGGAGAGAGAGAAGGAGAACGAGAGTGTGACACATTGATCTAAACACACTGAGACTGGATTACTGTAAGCAGGTTAGTAGAGTTTTATAGCACTTTTTTTGTTGTTTAAGATTGTATAACAGGATGTAGTAATAAAGCTTAAGTTATTCACTGTGGTTGTAAATAACACTTCACCAATGAGTAAGCTCTTCACTGGATCCCTGCATTGTGTGCTTTTGAGCTCTCACCTCACAGGTTTTTTTTTTTTTTTTTTTCCCGGTGCTGGAATTCAGCCGACTGGCTTCGAGCCGTTTCCCTGCCGAGCCTAAAAAAAGAGACATTTTTGTTCTGCGTCCAAGAATACCTGTGCAGTACAGTAGGTCAACCCTAGGAGCTTTTTGAAGCATGCCGAGTTCACTGGAGCTGCATTCACACCCGACAGTAGCCACCCACAAGGCCAAGGCACAAAAGCGTTTCATCATTCTCCGCTCTACCACGCCAGATCCTCTCTCGAACACGAGCCGCAGCTACAGCAGCGGTGGCGCTTCTAAAGCTCGTGTTTGATTAGGGATCGTTTCCATGTCAGCACAGCGCAAATCTGTTTTGGTTTCAGACTGAGCCGGGGAAAGACCGTGTCGGACGAGAGAGAGAAGGGTGCGGGCAATTTCATAAATAAAGCAAGTGTGTGTTTGGAGATGAGCGTAATATCTCTGCTGCCTGGATGCAAATTCGGGCAAATTCTTCTGACCATTGACTGGCTAGAAATCCTCAGTGTGAGCACTGACATGAACGATAAAACCTGTTGCTGAGTAACCTCTTAAGCAACAACGCTACCAATATATGTGTATCATGTACAGTATATGAAAAATAGAACGGTTCTCGGATGGATTTCGACGGTACTCATTGTTGCACAATGTTACAATTAAAAAAAAAAAAAGCCTCTTTGAGGAAGTATTACTTCCTGTTCAGAGAGATGAATATTTTACAATGAACACTAACACTGAACTCGTTGCATCCAGTCAATTGTAAAAAAAAAAAAAAAAAAGATGGGGGAAGAAATAATAATAAAAAAGATATCGCAATATTTCCGAGCAATGTACTGCTAGATAATTTATCACAATGTCAATATAATATCGCCCAGACCTGATTCCTGTCCACATTTGTTTTATTTCTTTTTTTTTTGTGGGGTCAGAGATCCTGCACTGTACATGCCATCTCGCGTTAGAGCGATCACATCCTTCCGCGTCCCGTCGCTGTATAATAGAAGTGATTTCTCTTCTTGATATGTCTAGGAATAGGATTTCCTTCAGGAGCCAGCTCTAGTTCTGGCTTGCACTGATTAAAGGAACACTTGTAGATAATCTGTTAGAAATGTGTGTGTGTGTGTGTTTCATAGGGAGGAAAGGAGCCAGGCAGGAGAGATTTGGATTGGTAAATGCTTATCAGCGTGGTATGAGCCGGCACTCTGCAGGGATAAATATTTAATGACGGGGAAGCTGAAATAGAACCGTAACAGACCACTGGTGAGAAATGGAGTCTCTATTTATACGTCACTCTTAGCCTTAAAGTAATGGAAAGGCAAAGGAGCCCAAGGTTATTAGTGCACCTGAGATTAGCTCTCGATGCCCGTCTGGAATTAGCTGGTGTTAGTGCTCATTTGGCTGCACGATTGCTTTCCACATGAAGGGCTGCACAGCAAAAACCGAGCAAGACTTGGGCCATACGACGATACAGTGTTGATAAGTCATGATAATGTCATAAGTTCTGGCACAAAGCACTTCTGAGATACTGCAGGTATTGTGAGATCTTTTTTAATAATAGCAATTTAATACACAATGGAATCAGTCGACATTGATGGCATGTTTTATATTAAAGGTCGAATATCTGATTGTACAGAAGGTGTGAATTAATTTTGTAGAACAGATGAAGCTTGAGTCACAGGTCTGTGTTAATGCGTAATATTGTTTCCATAGTAACAGCGTTTTCACAGGGACTTGTGTTGTGGACACGCCACGTAATCTGAGCCTAATGATAAGAAAATGCTTTATTATTTAGCAAAGAGGAAATACAGTGAACCCCTGCCTATCGTGGGGGTTACGTTCCGGCGCCCCCCCCGCCAAAGGTGAAACCCGCGAAGTTGCGACGTTACATTAATTTTATTATTTATATATATTTTAAGGCTTTATAAACCTTTC
>JAQMCW010000015.1:8179985-8191425 GCA_030068335.1 Chrysichthys cranchii | reverse complement strand
AAAGCGCCGGTGACGTCACTTCCTGTTTACAACCGCCGTAACCAATCCTAACGCTCCCTCGCAATCACCTGACTGGTCCGTCTGATTTTTATATATATATATATATATATATATATAAGCTTTATAAACCATTTCCACTCGTTTATAAACACGTCCTATGCTCTTAAACACTTTCTACACTCTTATACATAATTTTAACAACATATAAAATTCTACATGCGTACTTACTGCGGGTGAGGTCACTTCCTGTTTACTAGCTGAAGTGGCGTACACCGCCACTCTGTATTCATCTGCTGATGAAATACAGTGCATACTGTTTTATTTCGATTTAAATGTTCTTTGAATTAACATTTTTTTTTAAATAATATTTTATATTCCAGAGTCCCGCGAAAGCCAAAAAATTCTGGGCTTCAAAATTTGAAAATCCGCGATGTACTGAACCCGTGATAGGTGAACCGCGGTATTGCAGGGGTTCACTGTATAGCATTTGATTATGGGGAAGCTTCTTGTAAATTTTCAGCGTTTTTGTAACCATCAGAGTCTCGGTGTCTTTGCAAAGTCAGAGAAACGAACTTGAATTCCAAATCTTCCCAAACCTTAAATGTAGCTCTAAATGGATAAGAATGTGATGCGGTGTGCTTGAATAAATATAAAGAGGTGAAAACACACTGGTATAAGAGGAATAAAACAGTTCAGGACACACTGTTCTAGGAAAGTAAGCAGCTCTTTGGTTGGAACAAGCACCACCTCGTTGATCATTTTCCTAGAACAGCAGCAGGTTTTGTTTTGTTTTTTTTTGTTTTTGTTTTTTTTCAGGTTTAATAAATGCAACACTATTTTGCCACCAGTTTGTCAGCTGTCGTAGAAATGTCAGCGTGTGATCGTGCGATATGACATTTTTAACATTCTGTGATCACTCCCCGTGAATCCCCACCATATTGAAAGTTCGTGTTCTTCTGGTTCTCCGCATTGCCTTGCTGCGTTAGCGTTGCTGCTCATTGTTGTTAGCAACACTAATGACTGTTAATGCTCATGCTTCGCTGTCATCTGTTTTTACTCAGCGCATGTTTGTTTAGCCCCTCAGGGCCCTTCAGCTATACATGCTGTTGCATATTACATCAGTCACTTCAGTATTGCTTAGTCATTGATTCATCGTGTTATGTGCTACATGATTAGCTGGCTCTATGTACTTTGCACTACTCCTGCGAGCCACTCGGATGTCTCTGTTGCCCGGTCCCTGGCTCCGAGTCAGTACGTGAGCCTGCCCTCGTCCTCCGGCCAAACCGAAAATGGGGCTTTTCCGCGCTCCCTCTCGCACTCTATTGCTGTTTAGGCCGATTTCCTTGTGAGCAGACAGGTTGCAAACGCCGCACGCTCTGCGTGTTAAACGAGCACAATGGATTACATTGTGGACAGAATGTTTCCATTGTGAAGACAGCTTTTCCCAAGCACTTCCGAACGGCCTGCTCGGGTTACTCGTTTTTTTTTTTTTTTGCGCAGCCAGTTCACACGAGTGCCGAGATCAAATGCACTCTTGGCTCAAGTCTAATTTCTTTGGAAGAGAGTTTGGCTATGCCAATCAGTGGTTATTAACAACATCGCCGGTGACTTTTTGTTTTGTTTTTCTTTTCTGGTTGTTAGGATTCCCATTGACGTTAATTGCAGTCATTTTGTTTTCATGATTGGATTTTGTTATTTGCTCCTGATTGGGCACGATTGGGGGGATGTGATGTGATTTGGTGTCTGAATTCCTCTAGTGTGTGGCTTCTGCTACGCTGGTGCATGACAGGAATAATCACACAGCCTTAATATTCTGATTAAGGTTGCATGCTTAGTATTGTAATTGATTGCATTACTAATACATTGCTGGGTATTAGGACAATAAGATTCTTTTTTCTATTTTCAGTTTGTTTTACAAACTTCCCAATACACCCCTTCAGGCTTCAGTTGCTGCAGATTGCTCACGATGTGCACGTCAGCGTTGCCGCATTCCTCGGCTTGACCGAGTCATCTTTCTGAACCTGGCTAAACAGGTGTGGGACACTTTTAACGCGCAGTAAAAAGATCATCACGAGTACAAGAAGACTGGAGAGGCAGAAGAGCGATTGTAGAACGATGATGGCTTCGTAAGAAGCATTAAATATGTACCGCAGAAGTGCATGCTCGCTCTAGATTGGGACTAAACGGAAATGTTTCCCAACAGCTTGCGGACACGATGCGTGGTAGAAAGTTAAAAGACAAAAATAATCCTTTCCATTAGCCAACACTCTAGCCATATGCTACTGTCTCTTCACCGAGTGACTCTCAGTACTGGGCTTCACACTGAAGCCTGCACATGCCTGGTGGGCTGTCTGGTCTATAAATTAATTAATGAATTAATGTTATGATATTAATTACTTTGTGCACTCCCAACCCTGCCATCATAACACAAGGCTTTCAGGGCAGAGTACTTATACAATATGCTGTGAACTGCATGTTCTATTATGCTGTCCTTTTTCTCCGTCCCTCTAATGACATATGCTGATGTGATTAATCATGTGCGCGTACCGTGTTAAGGGCCCCTTTCTGCATCTGTACGTCCTTAAAAATGTCAGACCTGTCTGTGTGAGAAACCTGGCTTTGGGCCAGCTTGATTACATGCAGCTATAACTGTTTTCCTCAAGGCTGATTAGTCATAGTCTCGCAAGCCAGACATCTGCCCGTCACTACGGAGTCTAGTACTCGACGTGGCTCAGAACCGCGGACTTTCACACGAAGACGACGCTTTATGTCTGTTATAAACGACCGCTGGGTTATTCGCTGTTTACTAGGCGATTCAAAAAAAAAAAAAAAAAGGCCGGGTGCCAGCAGGAAGGTCGCCGTTTAGACGTTCGCGTTCCCGTCGGTCTGACTGACCTGCTGCATGGAAGCGCCGAAAACCAGTGTGAGTCTGATTCAACACACGGTTCAACACAAGGATGGATGTTGCGATGACACGGCTTTACAGAAATCTGTAAGGATGTTGTTTTTGATCCTTGCTGAGCACGCCAAAGGCCACAATGATCAGGAAAAGCAACGTGAATGCACATGAGGAAGAAACACTGAAGACTCAAAACAGACCCCATCCTCTTCGACAACTGTAGCATCAAACAGCGCTAAGGGACTCGACAGCAGGTTTAGTATGAGCACGTTGTAAATAAGAGTCCTTAAATAGGAACAGGAACGTCTTTATCGTCACAGAAGCAGTTCTTGGGGACAGTAAGCCAGGCGTGTCAGCTGCTCCCATGCTCAGGATGTTATAAAAAAAAAAAAAATAGCCATAACTTTAAGTTCAGTCGGTTTAAGTGTCTTCATGGTGCTAAGAAAGATATTCCAGGATGTGCTGACTCTAATGTTAACATGCAGCTAGGCACCCGAAAACTTGCACACTGCTCCAAAGAACAATGGTCTTTACAATTGGACCAAACTTTAATCCTTATTTTTGAAATGTAGGTTGCCGTTTGAGTTGTGGTGGAATATTGGCATCCTTTTTTACCCCCCCCAAAGGAGTGCAATTTGCCGACGAGTCTCTAAATCAAAGCTACAAACTCTTGGAAAAAAAATAATCCTCTTTGAAGAGCTTCATTGATGGCAAGATGCTTTTGAATGCTGAAACATGGAGCTATTTATTTAAAATAAAATAAAATAAAAAAAATGCACAGCAGATCCTTGGCAGGGCAGGCAGTAGGTGGGTCTGATTCTGAATCCTTTGATTAAAGTGTTAAGTCTGCATCAGGGAGCACTCCGTCACGCTGCGAGCAGCTCCGAGAGGTCCGCTTTAGGTTATTCAGAGGAGGCAGC
This sequence comes from Chrysichthys cranchii, assembly GCA_030068335.1. Lineage (NCBI taxonomy): Eukaryota > Metazoa > Chordata > Actinopteri > Siluriformes > Claroteidae > Chrysichthys > Chrysichthys cranchii. The sequence goes on along the minus strand of JAQMCW010000015.1, from coordinate 8,187,606 downwards.
GCTAAGGTGACTGGAAGACCCATTTGTCGAGGTGATTGATGAGGAGGAACTAGAGATCCATGTAAAGAAGCCATGGAAAGAGGGATATGAAAATGGGAGGCCACATTTCATATCAGACAAGCTTTTTATTATTAGTGAATACCGAAAACAGTCACTCAGTCAATGGACTACTCATTTCACTCAACCTGTGTGTGCGCCTGTGCATGTGTGCACGTGCACGTATCAGATGAATGTGGGTCTGTGGTGAAAGACACTCGCTCTGGCTATTTGCAATGCTTAACCATGCATGTGTGAGCTATTTTAACTTACAGGCACACAGACCTGCCCCTGGAGACTCGATAAAGTTAAGCAGCATGTTCCTGAGTGTGAAGCCGCCGAAAACACAACTGGGGCACAATAACTTGTCATGGAGCACTGTGTGCATTGTGTATAATCCAGTGTTTCATTTGACTGAATGCATCACGCTGGCTGCTCTGGCGTTGTTGCCCAATTGGGCTGCAGATGACAGATGCTGCCAAGAAGCCTCCTTCATTTATTCACTTATTTATTTAGTTGCCAAAAAGTAAGGGGAAAAAATCTTGCTCAGTGAACTGCGGGGGGGGAGAAGAAAAACAAAAAATCCAAATTGCATTGTTAATAGTATTATTGGCGTTCTGACTGTAACGAGGGGATCGTTCGCGCTTGCCGTTCGCTCACTACTTAAGCTTTCCATTAGCTCGTTTCCCTGCGTTGGATTTAACTTCGCTTCTCCCAATCTTGCTGCTAGGCTTTGTGGTAAAACATGAGCTTGTTCCCTGACCTCCTTTCCGCATACGCAGCGAGGGATGCGAGCGGTAATCTAATATATTATGACTGTTGTTGTGAAATGATGGAAAATATATTCAGCCCTGTGTTTGGAAGCAGGCCGCCCTATCAGTTAGGGATCAGGTCTCCATTTCACACACGGATAGGCCGAGTTAATCTCCTGATCGCTACTGTACGGTTCTACAAACCCCCGGCAGACTCGCCGCGCTGTGCCAGCCCGCTCGCAGGCCTCGGCGTGCTGCCGTTTTCTCTAAACAGATGCTCTCTCTCATGAAAATCAGGCTGATAAAAACGGACGCAGAAGGGTGCGGATATGGCTTTTGTAACTGCGCGCTGGCTGTGGGTGTGTGCTGGGTGCGCTAAAACGCCCTGGCCGGTAATAGCCCTGCTCAATGCATGTTTTATGAGCTGTCCGGGGAGGGTAGTGGAGCTCTGATCCTGCTTGTTCCAGCAGCATTTTCATTACCTCCTCCAGTCCCTTTTGCCCCTCCTTGCCTGCTTGCTCCAAGGCAAAGAAATGATCTGAAATGATGTTTGCAGTGCCGTCTGCCTGGACAGGCAATTCAGAACCATAGGTTTATTTTGTCTCTTTTCATCCCCAGCCTGCCTTCCTGTTTTGGCAGATCGCTCTTAAGACATCACAAGACACAAATCAGCAACACGACTACATTTCCCAAATCCTGCAGACCCCTCAGTGCGTCTCTGCAGGCGTCCTCCTGTTCTGTAGTAATCAGAAATGGTATCGCGGTTCAAGTACAGGCTCCCAGGTTCATATTTAAATTCGCAGCCACGTGAGAGCGGATGATGGAGAGGGTGTCATCCCTGGCAGACCGCGGTCTCTTAAAAGGACGCAGTCTGGGGTTTGGAGGGAGCGCAGAGAGAAAGGTGGCACATCCAGAAACAAAAGCCTCTTCTAATTAGAGGCAATGCCGTCCTGCGGTATCCAGGGCGGAGGTGCTCTTGGCCAAGCCGTTAGGCGCGTGTCTGAATGTGACGCCTGTTCTTCTGGGCCATCTGCCGCCAGTCGCTCAGGTTTTTAAAAGGAAAAATATTCCAGATTCCACCTAGCTAAATAATGTAGTCAGAAAACGATTCGACATGCTGACCTACCAGGATTACATTACACATGGAAGCTAATCATCTTGAACCTCGTGTGCTTTGATGCTTTTTGCATTGAGAAAACGAGCTTGCTCTAGATGAGCATTATCTTTTCTGAGCTAAAGAACCTCAGCGTTTTATTTCTCGTGCTTTACAGTGAGTGTGTTTGCGTATATTCACAGTAATTGCATCAGGCTCGTGAGGCTGCTTTAGGCGCAGGCTTTAGTTTGTAACGTTAATATCCCTGTCTGTGCGTGAGATGGATTTAGACAGTGACAGCTGTGTTTATGCACCATTGATTTAGTATTGATTGTACGTGCTGGGGGTTGAGGATGAGCCATGCTCAGATCTGCTGCACACTTTAATGAGCATTATCTAGCAAGAGGAGGAGCCGAACAGCTTCAGTTAAACCCTCGTACCCTTCCTGCACCGGGTTTGTACACCTGCTGTGTACATCGCCTCCAACATTGCCTTTTCTACCATCACGTCACTCTGAAGCTTTAAAGCTAGGCAGTACATTAGTAGTTCAAGAAACAAGCTTCGATGTAAAACGCAGCTTTAGTTTAAATAACTGTAAAACCACAGAAATAAAAATGACCCCGAAATTTATGCTCCCTTTTCCTCTAGGATAAGGAACACGTCTTGGGTTTAGTAGCAGCTAGAAACGCAGATTTCTGCTCTCTTGACTCAATAAACACCTTGCTGGAAAGACTGAGTGTGAGATGATTGCTTTTTTTTTTCTTCATTTTTTTTAAACCGAGCATTAAATTAGCTACTTAGTCATTATCAAAGCACTGCGTTCAGCTAATGTGATGATTGACAGTAGCACTGAAAGTCTGTGGCCTCTTGCAGCCTTAATCTTTGAAAATGTTGCTCTGTTTCCCATCATTTCTTTAAAAAAAATCTTGCGTTTCTGCTTTTTGCACTGATTGTTCAATAAAATCAGGTCAGGAACTTCACTTTTGGGGGGGGGGGGGGTCATTTGGGCGTTTGTGGTTTTAAATGCAGGGTGCCAATATATTCGATAACTATTCTTGTTGCTGTACTAATAGTTAGCTATGAGCTACTGATCACTGTGATTCCTAATCTGTTCAGTGTTGTGTTGATTAAATTTTATGAAAATATAATGTGTATATATATAAACCTGCTTATTTCTAATAACATGTTTGAATCTAAAATCGATAAAAGAGCAGGGAAATGCCCGTGTGCATGCTAACTGTATCTTGGTGAAACAAGACAAGTCACAGAAATAAGCCACGGATTGATGTTTGGTACTTCATAACGGCTTGCGTTGTGTATTTTTACATCAGTGTCTTATCAGTGGTGCAGATTAAGGGCTTCTCCAGCATCCAGCCTGCGATAACGCACTCCAGAATTGGACTCTTGGAGAGAAGGGAGTGTGTGTAGCTCTCAAAAACCCAGCCTACTCTCAGACAAACAGGCTAGTCTGAGTGCTCAGACCACACACACATGCACGCACACACACACACACATGCAGAGCCTCTGTCTCTCTCAGGTATTACAGTATAAAATGAAGTTGCTCTCAGCCTGATAATAGACACATGCGCTGATGGGAAGCAGAGCCCTCGGGGGAATCGGCTGCTCGGAGGAAGGACACGCACACACTCAGACTCTTCTACACTCCCACGAGCTCCAGGCTTTTAGCTGCCGCTTTAAAGGCTTGGCAAAAGCCGCTGCCGAGATTGTTTGCGTGCAATTAATAACCTTGACTCTAACCTTGAGAGTTTTTAGACGTGTGCCCGAGCGAAGACGTCGGAAATTGATTTCGGTTTGATCTTCAGCACTTCTGGTGCAGAAATCATCCCGTGTGAATGAAATACTGCAGCTGGGTCCTGTTGCGTCCTCCAGGTGCTCCAGCATTCGTATGCTTGCGAAAGAGACGTCACATCAACCCAGAGCTCCTATACATACAGTGTAAATAAGGAAAGGTCAGGGGTTGGTGGTGTTTGTACACCACTGGTGAGAGTGGATGTTCTGTGGGGGAGGTGCGTGTCAGTGGGGGAGAACGGCTCCCCTGGGGGCCGCTTAAGGAGGAGTTCGCCTAGTCATGCGAGGCAAGGACGCCGCACAATAAAGAAGAAACCGTTGTTTCTTTAAGAAATGATCAGAGAGTGCAGAAAGCAACAGTGATGCAGTTTAGGATGAGTCTTGTTCGAATCACACTAGCTTATCCAGAGTGTATTCCTGGGAATTTTAGCTGTGTGTGTGTGTGGAAAGATTACACCAGTTTTACCTTCTAAAAATAGAAATAACCCTGGTGATGTGCTGTATATCCTGTCTGAATTGATATGGTGGAAAAAAGTCCACTATGTCCTGTAAGATTTTGCACTTTTTATTTGGTATAAAGACTCTACAAGCTCTCGCGCCGTTTTATTTTATATTTATTTTCTCTTCCAAAGCGAAACAAAAGCAACAGCAAGCATCAGTCGTGTTTAAAAACAGATGGTGTGTCAGAGCTTCAACACTGCTAGATAGCTTTAGCTATGATATTGAGGTCCTACAGGTAACATGGGTAAAGCCTGGATAGATATTATGGTCATGTGACCTAGTAACGTGTCTGACCTCATGCTTACAATGATGGTTAAAAAAAACATTGTCTTAAAAAGAGCTGCATGTACTCTTCCTGTTTACACTGTGAGGTCGCTCAGATCTCTGTGGTTTATACAGCGAGTGTTAATCATGTGCAAGGCATTTGTCATTACAGGCATTCTCCACCAACATCCCATACAAATGGTGCTTGATCTTGGTCTGATTGCCTCAGCATTTCATTTTGAGCACATCCTCTATAGAGTCCACACAGGTCATCAGCACGCAGCTTCAGTTTACAGCCCGGGTTACGAAAGTGTCCTTTTAAAGCAGCGATGTGTTTTCTGTGCTGTATGAGATTCTCAGTAAACACACGTCACAAGAAGCAGGGCGACTCGCAGGCCTGCATACGAGAGCTCCTCTGCTCAGGACTGTAGTGGGGGACAGTGAAGTGGTGCCTTTGTGCTGCTTTTCACTGCCTTTGAATGATTGCTGGTGTTGTGTCTTTTATACTGGACCTCTTCTTTAGTCGCACCATTGTAGCTCTTCGCCCGATGAGGCAAGCTGACAGCATTCATTACAGCTCTGTTTTGTGTCTGCCATTGTTGTGAGCTATAGAAAGCAAATTGAATATGGACTTTTTTTTTTTTTTTTTGTCTGATAAATTCAAACCACCCGTCCCCCCCCAAACCTCTTTCCAGCACCAGCTCTCATCCACCCCCACGTTGCAGATAACGCCGCTTAATCTTGCTTTCACAAGACGTAGCCAAATCATACGAGAGTATTTTGCAGCTTTCAATCCGCTCACAAAGCCCATCTAAATCCTTGCCAGTCATACTTCCAGCATCTCGTAATTCTCACATGGAAAGCTCATTTGTTGCATCTGGGATCGCCAAATACTTTGCATACGTTTTTCCGGGGCATGAAGCAAGTTCGAGATTGGCTCAAGCACTTGACCTGGGTTATTTTATTTATTATTAGTATTCATTTCTTTTAATAAATGGCAGCACACGTTCTTTGCTTGCCATGGGTCTGCCCGAGATCATGCGTCTGTGGGAGTAATGCGCGAGAGACTCGGGGTGAATAAAGCACACCACTATGAAAGACTCACATTGGGGGGAAAAAAAGGAGTGCGTTTGGTAATAGAGCCCTGCTGTGCGCCCATTGTAGGGTGATGTGTTAATAGAGAGAGTGCAACATGGTGGTTAAGAGGGCGAGGAGGTCTAATTTCTCCACTGCTCTGAGGGAGGAACATATTTTTATTTAAAACCTCCTGGCTCACACCCCTTGACTTCATAGCAGTAATGGAAATGGTAAAATAGGTGCTGTAGCCCCTGAAGCCTATTCACTGGCTTTCACAAATGGCTGGTTCTGCTCCATCCCCTCCCCTTTCTCTCTCTCGCTCTCTCTCTCGCTCCCTTCCTCCTTTTTCCATTAAGACAGCTGCTATCTTTCAAAGGGTCCTGTTCCACTGATTGATGCGTAATGGCTTCAGGCCTCACCTGCCCCTCAGCATGTTATTCATCTGCGAGCTCTGCGTAAGAGCAAACTGATAACTAGGTAATTGGTCCTGGTCAAAATTTGGGCTGCACAAGGAACCACTGTGTCGTTTGTAGCCGCGATGGAACAAGGGTCATCGATTAGGATCAGATTTAACCTCGGGACAAACGCTCGAGGAGCAAATGCAGCTTGGACCCCCCTCAAACTACTGCTTAAGCACCAGACGTCAGCCTGTTGTTTACAACCCAAGTGCTCATAGAGACGTTGCGCTGCTTTTCACTCCTTGCGGTCCAACTCATCCTTCTGCTTTCTTTCTGTATTTCAGACTTACAGGAGTCCTCAATCGTTAATGATGGCTGCATTTGTGTGTTTTCATCCTGTCGTGATCCTGCTGTGTTTGTTATTATCGAATATGATACCTGTACCGTATTCCGTAGTGTACAGGCATAAGCTAAACAGCGCATGAGTGTGTAGCGTGCATTTCACATGGACTCCAGTTTCGGTTAACATTTGTGAAACTTCATGACCCGCGTAAGGGTAAAAATCATCAGACTCCGTGATCACGCACAGTGTTGATGCATTATTATAAGCATCTGGGACAGAGATTGTGTTCTCGACATGTGTCAAGTGTATAAATTAATATATTAGTAAATAGAACTATAAAGCAAATATCTTTGCTGGCCTTCAGATCGTTCTGAACATGCATTAATCCAACACGGTCTCTGCTTTTTAAACACCTTTAATTGTGCTTGGTCTGGGGTAAAAAGCACTAATTGGGAGTACCCGAGTGAGAGAATATGGCTTGCGTACACTTTATACCTTTCAGAATGCCCTGATGGGGGTAGTATTTAACACTTTACTCATTGTCCACATTTATAACTGCAAGGCAAGAGGAAACTCTTTTGTTTGTTAATGAGCATGTATTACAGCTGCATTCTACTCAGAATCTCGTCTTTTAAGGTCTAATTTTATACGGTCTGAGTGGTTTCTTGAATTGGACTCTTCTGCTTAAATCTTTATCTTGACTTAATAGACTTAAAAGAGTACGCCACCACTTTTCTACCTAATCTGTATCTCCCACATGTCTAGTGCACACGTGATTAGCAACAGGAAGAAAAGAAAAGGCATGAATTCAGCCTAGTGGTAATGGAAACCGACTACAGGTCTGGAATAACCTCTGTAAAGATTTAAAATGTTCAGCTACATCATGCAAATTTAAAACTATGACTTATTTACTCAAACAGTAAAGGTCTTAAGATGACACAAAAGGCCAGTGAAAGTCATGCTAATGCTGTTAGTCATAGTATGGTATGTTTGTTTTATCCAACCTTCAAGGTAAAAGGGGGGGGGAGGGGAGATTCAGGGTAAAATATTGTAGAATGTATGTACTATTAGATTTGTCATTTCTTTTGGGGGAAAATGGTCTTGCCTATGAAAGAATGTGTTATACATCTGTGACCCGTGCTGGCAAAATGAGTTGGAATGTGCAGAGGCTAATTATGAGCTAAGAGGCCAAACGTGGTTTCGGTTGAAATGGAGATTTTCTTAAAAATGAGTCCGTAAAGCCCTCATTTATTGATCCCCATGATAAAACATTATTTTAAGGTTTTGTTCATGATGTTCATTCGTATGTCTTCATTAATTAGTCCTTTGTCGTAATATTCCATGATAA
>JAQMCW010000015.1:8130476-8172545 GCA_030068335.1 Chrysichthys cranchii | reverse complement strand
CCACTGTGTATTCATCCGCTGATGAAATACAGTGCATACTGTTTTATTCTGATTTAAATGTTCTTTTAATGTTTGAATTAACATTTTTTTCATTATATTTTACATTCCAGAGTCCCGCGAAAGCCAAAAAATTCTGCGAATCAAAATGTGAAAATCCGCGATGCACTGAACCGCGATAGGTGAACCGCGATATTGCGGGGGTTCACTGTATATCTGTATTAACTTATCCATTCTGTTGAATAACACGTCTCAATATTCTTTACATGCCTGTCCATTGGTATTCAGTGAGCACAAGGGATTCTCTCACTGCTATTCATATCTCAAGTATTAGTATTATGCCGCTTTCCTGACATCGCTTTGGCTAAAGCATTTCCAATGCGACAAGACAAGGAACCCTTTTTTTTTTTTTTTTTTTTTTTAAGATGCAGTGTTCCTCATGAAATTCAAATACAGGCCATAAGATTGTGGAGAGAAAAAAAAGGAGGCCAATCTATTTAGAAAAATCCCTCAGCGTAGCTTGGTATGACTGCGAGCCTGGAGAAAGCTTTTGTGATGTCCTAACCACCTGCAGATTACAAATTAGAAAGCTGCCACATGATGACACGTCAGAGGGCTCCTGGTCGCACCTTGGGGAAACAACTGTTTGTTTTTCTTTTACATTTTTTTTAAGCTTGATGGATACCATCTCGAGGTATAATGCGAGCTGTGAGAGGAAAAATATGCACACTAGTGTGAGAGTTGAGTAGAGGATTGGTGTTGGAGCGTGGCCTTGCTGAAGTGGAGTCATGGCGAAGGTGTGTGTGTGTGTATCTGGGAAGCAAAACTGAAGACACACAGCAGCGTAGCAGAAGAAGGGAGTGCTGGTGTAAATTGGGTGCACGGCGTTTCGGACCGGGTTTCCTCTCAAGCACAGGTTTTCGGCTTCAGCCCGAGACGCACGTCGCTGCAGGAAATGACATGAGTGGAGCAGGCTGCTTGTTCGTGTGGGAGGAGAGGAGTGTGAAAGCGATTATTGCATCCCTCCTGCTTCTTTAATTTGAGCAACAGCAGAGCGCAGGTTTGCCGCCTGCCAAGTCGCTTCGAGCTGGCCAACCTGACAGCACAGGTGTATTTTACCGCATGCTTCGCTGGAGGTAAAGGCATGTTTAGTGTTTAGAAACTCGGCTCGTGTGTCAAAGTACTATTCAGCCCTCTGATTTGCATGCTTGTTGCTCTTTTCCCTCCATGGTTAAGAGAAAAGATGTCACGTGAACACTCAAGTCTAAATATTTAATTGGATGCGAATGATGCATCGATACTGATCAGATATCATTCCCATACCGTACAGCGCTCGTGGTCCCCCAGAGTGATTGGTGGCAATCTCAGCAGAGCAGACCGCAAATTGGGCTCTGTGAAACTATCAAAAGCAACGTCTTACTACAACTTGATAAAACATCTTGAACATAAAAGTCAGCATAAGGAGTTCACTGGCTAGGTGAGGGAAGCAAAGTGAGTGAAAATAACAGCTCTTATGCAATATACTGGTATTGGCAGCAAGAGACTCTAGCGCAGTGAAAACAAATACGCCTTTTACTTACAGCTGTGCAGAAGCACTTTTCCGAAGTGACCCTGGAACCCGACTGGATCAAAGTTAACCAGTGTAGCTTGCTTAATGTACTTCATGTAAAATCACGCAGCTGATGGTATAAAGATTGAGCCTAGCAGCCAGCACGTGTACGCTTTTCATGGCTAGTATTTAAACCTGGGGATCGTAAACAGAGATGCATGGCTCCTCTGACTGATGAACGCTCAATTCCATGCTGGTATCTTGGACCTGGAAGAAACAGGGATAAATTACAATGTGTATTCGCATGTTGACGTTATGGACGACTGACCGAATAGGCAGTTCTTCAAAGCGTTAAAGATCCTCGAAAAGAATCAAAATGCAGATTATTTTGATTAATAACCAGCAACAAACCGACACCAGGCACTATATCAAAGAAACGGGCGAGCGTCCAAGTTTTCATTAAGACCCTTTGCAGCTTGTGTTGCCACGGTTTGTGTTTTAGTTTTAAACATATCACATTTTTACGGGATGAACAGAATAATGGAAGCTGAATATTTATTTGATCTCTATCCAGCACTTGTAATTCTATTTTGGATGTGCATGTTCTAGCTGGTTGGGGGGGGGGGGTTGTTTTGGGGTTTTTTTTTGTATTTTTTGGTCAAAGCAAATCCTTCCTGTATCAGCACCACCTGTTCAGCACAAACAACACATTTGACGTGAAGATCAAGCTTGGTTCAACCCTCCTTTTTCATCAGGTGTGTTTTAAATTAGCCCAGCTTGACAGACTGAAGTCTTATAAACAATAACAGCCCTGTGAGACGTGGACTGTATAGCAGGAGCACCGTGTGATTTCCTCCCACTCTGCTCTTTTCTTATGCATATGCATAAGACATGTATTTAAAAGCACTCTCAACAAACTGATCATGTTTATCCCCCCCACCCCACCCCCCATGCATGTCGTTTTATTGCCCTTGCATGCATTTGTGTTTCTCTGCAGCTCAATACATCTTGGTCTGTCTAAGGACGAGGCCAGCACTGCTCGAGCTGAGCAGTCGATAAAGGGTGTGTGGTGTTTGTAAAGCCCCCTGAGCTCGAGAGAAGGAGGGTGAGGTGGAACCTGTAGCCTCAGGGAGGCTTTGGGTTGTCTACGAAAACACTGGAAGAGCTCCCATCCCCTCCCACACCCCCCCACTCCTCGCACGCAGCCCCTCCTTTGCTTCTCTCTGGCTCTGCCTGCTTGAGCTCTGGAAAAGCACAAAATGGCTGGAACAGCGCTGAACAGATTGAGGTCTGCTCTCGGAGAGCGCAGCGCAAATTAGCAGTTCACGTCAAACGAGGGCCATCAGGATCGCCGCGCTGATTTGATGAACGTTTTGGTGTTTGGGGGGGTATCCTGACGGCACATGCTGGCGCTTCATACAATCTGAAACGATGACACTTTCTCCCTTTTGGTGCTCATTTTAATCTGCTTCCTGTGTCCATATTTGATGTTTTGTTTTCACCCCTCAGTGCTTGTTCACTAGCTCTCAGTCTGGACAGAATCCATCTCCTCTAAATGAAACCACCGCCCGGGTTAAGGGTCCTAAGCCGCAATTCTCTGAGGTAAATCCCCCTTGACGCGGCATGGGCCTTTCAAAGGCATGTCGTCTCATCTTTAGATTTGTCTCTTTTGTTCTCCGAGCTCCCCTCCCCCCTCGTTCCCCTCTCCCTCCTTCTCCTCCTCATACGAGGAAAGCTGTGTGTGGGGCCCCACAGGTCAGCTGCGGAGCCAGCGGAGCTTTTCATTTACATCCGTGGGAGCCTGGCGTCACTCGTTCATCTGTCCTCGAGGACACCCAAAAAATCGAACGCTAACAAGTCGCCATGGCCTAGGTGCATTTATTTTCTTTCTTTCTTTCTTTCTTTCTTTTTTACATTTATCACCCTGTCTTCCCAAACAAACAGCACGCCCAGTGCCAAGCCTATTAAATATTTTTATTCCGCCTGCTGCGTCGACCAGATAAACGCAACAAGATCAATAATGGCACAGACGAAAACAAATAAATTAAAGATGATGCATGCGCGGGCGTCAAGAGCAGCGGAATGGAACTGCCACGTTTTTGTTAGTGATAGCTTTTAGCCTCCTACGGCCCACGCTACATTAATTCACCTCTGGGATGTGGAGTGTTTGGGTAAACGCTGCCTCCATGCGGGTCTCTCGGTAGCTCTATTCAAATGATCTGTTTGCCGTGGTGTGAAGCTCTCCTTCCCGTGTACGTATCCACTCAGGCTCACGGGTAAAGGTTGATCTTGGCTGTGCCAGTGATACGAGCTCTGTCTGACCCATCACACACGTTAGTTACACATTACTGAAGGAGCTGGAGACAAGATAGTGGCGCCTCCGTGACCTTGGTACCCAGTAATTCATCACACTTCTCTGCATGCTTTATGAATCAGGGATTCGGCACTCAGTGTTTCCTGATTGAATAAAGATACGATCGCAGCAGGGTGTTGACCTGCACCATGACTCGAATGCTGATTAGCCCTTCCTCTTCACGTTTCATCATCTTGACATAGTTACCCGTTAGGATTACGGTGCTTCTGGTGCCAGTTAGGAACGTCGCAGTATCAAGGAGGCTGGATTGTTGTATTAGGACTTCAGAAGCTGAATGGAAAGGCATTACATTACAGAGAAAGGTTATGCTTCAGGGGGTGCATGAGTGATAAATCCATTATCTAGTCCACCAGGCAAATAAAAGCTCTACTCTCATGTTTTGGTTGCCTGGAAACTTAATTGGGTAAAAAAAAAAAAAAAAAAATTTTTATTCCATGAACATACGATGAGATTGTTAGCTAGTTAAGTGCGTTAATGCAGGACGTATGTATGATTTTCAATTCTGATTTGCGTCTTCAAGCAAAGTTTCTCGTGGTGTTCTGATTGGCAGCTTGACAACGTCAGCAAGTCGTTGGTCGGTGTTTTGACTGCGAGCTGTGAGTGATTTGTCTTCACGTCACGTGTTTTTATTTTCTCTCAGCATGTCTAACGACGTGGTGACTGTTACTTAAAGCAGGAGAGTCACATGACGGGTTTGCTCTTTACTCCGCACTTAATCTTGCTCAGTGTCGTCTTTCTACATATCTGCTTGTTCCTGATCCTCTAAAGATCAAGAAAAGTCTGGTTCATGCATTTAGAACTGGACGACAGGACGATATAATATCAGTATCATGATCAGTTGCACTGATATCATCGCTGGAAGTTTTTTTTTTTTGGGGGATAATTTTTAAAGTTTTTTTTTCTGATTTGATTGAATTTGAGACATATAATAGTAATAGTATTGTACTTATACTGATCTAATAGAAGGCCAGTGCTAATGTACTGTTTAGCAGTGTTTGCATGATAAAAAGCCTTTCCAGGTGAAAGTCTCTACACACCCTGTTTTACTTTTATGGACGAAGCCGTACCTGGCTGGACGTACAGTATTTGCATTTTCCATTTGCATCCTCTTTACTATATTCACACCGAAGGTTTCAGAGGTTTTCACACACTGAATTTTGCTTTCTACATGGTTTGGGGTATCACATGACCTTTTTTTTTTGGTGGTGGTGATTTGTTTAGGGATTCGGAGGCGTACGTTTTGGCTGGTTCACCACCATAGGTCAGTCAAGCAAGCGCTGTAATCGCACTATAGCTAATATTCCCCCGTTATTTACTAGTAGTTAAGGTCAGTGAAGCAGTTTCATATCGTTCTAACCACCATTTCACGTTCTGTTGTCCATCGGTGTGATGAAACGTATTTGAGCCATTTATAGGAAAAACCTGTGCGCGATGGGTTGCGTGCAGAAATCTATATTTTGTGCTAAAATGAGAGGAGATGGGACCTTTTATGGGTATTATGTTGAATTTCGGTGATACTGCGAAACAGCTGGTGTGCGTCATTCTCTGTGGTCACACTGTTCAAATCTGAGACTCGGTACTCAATACCGCAGCCTGTTCAAAAGTATCTGATTATTGAAAATGAAAGTAATCTCGTCATAGTGATGCAAGCACTCGTTCCCTTTAAACGTGTCATTTTTTTGGTGCGGATTATCGTAAAAATCCACCGGTAAGGCACTGGATCACATGGATGAGGCCCTGGTTCAATTTTCACATAAGGGAAAAATGAACCAGTCGATATAAAAGGTTGGATTTGTCTGCAGCCAAAAAAAGCTGCTTTTATTTATTTATTTTTATTACGATACATCTTAAGAGATTTTGTAATTCAACAACAAGGAAGCATGGGAATGTGAAGTCAAGAAATTCGGCAGTTGCTTTTGTGCTGAGAGTACATTTTTAACACTTATCAGCCAGTATCTCAGCTCTGCACTGCACACAGATCTGGTGTTGGTCGTCTTTATTAACAGGTAGCCTATGGTTTATAGCTGGAGACAGGTAGTCTGTGCACGCACACACACAGACACACACACACATGCACAGAGAGAGAGAGGGAGGGAAGAAAAATGGAGTCTTGCTGTTTGCTTGGCAGCTTTGCACCCATTCGCCCCTCGTTCTGGGAGGTCTACTGACTATTAGTCGACAAACGCTTCTCTAACCCCCCCCACTACCTTCTTTATCCCTCACAACTAAATCCTGCGATTAGACTCCAGCCCCTGCTACATCTCAGACATCACAATCCCACTCCCTTTACACCGTCTCCCACTCTCAGCCCGAGTGCCACTGAGGAGAACTAGTTAAAACATGTCTAGCTAGCATAAATAACGCGAGCAGTGCCAGGCTAAAAAAGGCGTGCAGCGTGTGAAATAGCAGGGTAATGTAATGAGCGTTTCTGAATGGAGCTGTGGAGGAGCCGGAGCCTGGCTGGCACCTCGCAGTCTGAGGGAGCGAATCTACGCCTGTCTGCCTCGAATACACCCTGCTTTATGTTCTCGCCACATTCGAACTATAAAAGCTTTCCTGCATAAATCCGAAATAAGAACGTGGGCCCTGTGAGCAGTGTCCGGGGTTGTGCGCATCATCCCGAAGACGGCGCAGCGGAGACTCTCGATCCGAGAGCGGTATGATTCACTTTCAGGGCTGGGGGGGGAAACAAAACACTGCAACAATCGTCTCATCTTCCTTTGGCAGCTCGACCACAGAGGAAGGAAGCTAGTGCACCAGTGTGTGTGTGTGTGTGTGTGTGTGTGTGTGTGTGTGTGTGTGTGTGTGTGTGTGAGAGAGAGAGAGCCCGGTTGCTGTCTGTTTGTCCACTGTGCCTCGTGAATGTTTTTGTTAAGGAGATGAGAGTTCATGACCTAGCCATACCAACAGTCACATTCACTTTAAGCGCACAGCGCCAGGTCGGGCCTCAGCGGAGACCTGAAAGCAGTTTGTCATTTGACAGTGTTAAAATTAGGAGTCGTGGGCGGGGCGGAGTGCTGTGCAGCTCTGAAACAGTTAGAAGGTTGAATTGTCTTTTGTGCTCTTTATGTTTGTGCCACACACGCACACGTTTGTATTGCTAGCCTTGTGAGGACCTTCCACTGACAATGAACACTTTCCTACTAAATCTTCCAAAAGGAAACCTTCGGGCTCTTTTTTTTCTTTTTTTTCCTTTTTTAATAAGAACTGATGTTCAAACCAGTCGACATTTAACTGACAGCTTGTCCCCACCAAGATATAAAAACCATGCGTGTGCACACACACATTTGCACCATTGAAACGTAATTGTGTTGGAACAATACCGGCCTTCTCTCTTGGAGTCTCGATGTTTGTTCTGGAGACGGACAGACTTGTCCCGCTCCCAAAAGCCCTTTAATCCTATTACTCACATTCCTGATGAATTTTACAGACTGAAATATTTTGAAGGGAAAATAATGTAACAGACAATGTTGTAGAGGTGATCTAGCTAATGTGTTCTCTCTCTCTCTCTCTCTCTCTCTCTCACTCTCTCTCTCTCTCTCACAGATTGTGTGTACATAGAGAGCCGGCGGCCCAACACGCCCTACTTCATCTGTAGCATTCAGGACTTTAAGCTGGTGAGTGGAGGTGCCCTTTTCCTTCCTCACACCCAGCCTTATCTCCCTCCTGCCTTTGTTTTTATTAAAGTCATATGAAAGCTACATCAAACAGCCTTTGATGTGGATGGAGGGGCGATCGCCAGCATTCACATGCCTTACAAAACTTGCTCTCGAGCATATTATAAAGAAGCTGCACTTCTAATTGCACCCAGGATTCGGAAACCTGATACAGTCTGGCAGTGTGGTCTCGTCTTAAAGGCACAGGAAGGCTGGGGGTTTTTTTTGTGTGTGTTTTGTGTTTTTTTTTTCTTTTCTTTCAACAAATCGCACTCCTTTTTAGGGAGTCATTTTAGATTTTGATGGAGTCTTTATCAATTTTAAAAGTTAGCTCTTTCTTTTGAACCTTTCACCCCTTTTTCTTTTTTACGGTGGCAGCATGACTTTATTAATATGCCTAAATTATTCCAGCATGAAAAGTGTCATATTGAGATGGTTTTTAATTGCCAGTAGTCATATTGACATCTCTCTGTTTGGTCATTTTCACCCATGTGGCAGTCAAAAGTCTAGAGTTTTGAAAAGCAAGCCTGGTTAAATTTCCAGACAGTGTTCACACTAGGAAAGCATTGATCCAGATACTGATACCAGTGTACCATGGTTACTCGTACTCATAAAACAGGTGCTTCAGTGCCAACGCCGATAACCCGTGATGTAATGTGACGTCAGCCTGGCATACGTCGCAGCTCTAATGAAGAGACCGTCAACAATCTGGATTTATTTCACGATGGGTGAAGGCAATCAAAGCCAAGTTTGTACTGCAAACTGTGCTCTCGAGGAAGAACCATGTAGTGTCCTACGATACGAGCATCCTGGTGTTTAAACGCGATCTTTAATAGAGTGTGAGCGCAGCTGGCCTGGGTGTGCATAACAGTATCGGAGAGCGTGGGCATTAAAAATGCGAACTTTTGCAAATGCGAGCATGCAAAGAAACGGTTGCATATGAGAGCAGTTCAGTCCAGGGAGCACCGAGCACGTCTTTTCGCCTCACTCAGCATTAGCATCTATCTATCTGCGCTTTGCTTGTGAGTCACGGCGCAATTCACGGCACCTCGTGCTCAGTTTTTAATGAACACACTCGGTGATATTGGGCTGTTCCCAAAAAACAGCCATGTAATCATACTTGTGCTCTGTTTGGCCCAAAAATTCTAATGTGGCATCCCTGGTTTAGACCATTGCCCTCAGTGTAGGTTTGTGCCATTGTAATTGATCAATTAAAAGAAAACTGCATGTAGCAGCACATCTTTGGGGTTCTCCACTCACTCCAGTCCGTAGCCCATTCTGCTCGGCTTGCTCTTTGCCGACACGTTTTATGTCGATTGTTAATCAGCCACTTTAAACGCCCGCATCTTCAAAGGCCATGTCATGCGGAAAGCAAAACCCTCCGAGATCCAATCTGGTTTATTAGGGCAATGAAATTCCTGATTTATTTCTCCCCGCTCCCGTGGTCCAGTTGTTTGTATTCCCCGTCTTGCTCACCGCTCTGAAGCGTACGCGAGGCAAATCAGGTTTGATTAGCGCTTTGCTGAGATAATGCTCTGTCACAAGCAAATAGGCGCATTATGGTTGTTCTGATGGGCTCCCCCCACCCCCCCACCCCATCAGCGGCAGGAGACAATTAGCCGAGAGTTTTCCCGGCTCACCCACTGTCCCGCAGAGTGCCGAGAGCAGTCCCGGGAGACGTTGTTAATGGCGCAAAACAACTAAGGTGATGATGGAGGGAGGGCTGGGAGAGCACGAAAGGATAAGAGGCCAGAGAGAGTGTTGGCGGGGGGGTTGGCGCACCAGGGCCTGGACATCAGAGCAGCCTTTAATCGGATTGCCGGGAAGAGTGCTGAGGGCGACACAAATTCACTCTTGCCAATAATAACCGTGTGTTTTGTGACCATCTTCACCTTGATTAAGTGCAAATCAGGAGGTCTTTGTGCATCAGTGACGATCGGCAGAGAAAACAGTTGATGTATTAGCCTCTTTCTCCACTAGTCCACCAGCTCTCTTGGCTTCTCAGTGTGTGTGTGTAATTAACGCAGGCCCATCTGCATTGTTGTCTGGAGCGGATTGGAGCTCTGCCTGCAGTGTGCATGCTGACCTGGTAAAATGCACTGCCAGCACTTTCCCAACTCTATGAAAATCTTTAGAAACCTTCAGCCCTTCTGTGAAGGTGATGAATGCAGCCACACAAGAGCAAAGGTGATGAGTAGGTGTGTTAGAGTTTGAAATTTTCACGGAGTGATGGCCTGTTCTGAAAATATCACGGTCTCACAGTATTAATATACGCTTTAAACATGCACAAGCTGGAGATAAGCGCTAGCTTTGCACATCCTCGTGTGTGTATCTATATGAATAAATACCCAAGGGAAGCAACGATCCTCTAATTATTCCATCTTCGAAAGATAGTTTTGAGGATGACATTTTAAATCCAATCTCTTCCATTATTTATGATGTTGCAGCACTGCTTAGTCAGATATAAACAGCTTTTTTTTTTTTAATTATACTAAGCCTAAGTGGCATGTTGTTCTGCGTGTTCATTAGCTGTCATGTATGATAAAGTTATAAACGTGCTCAGAGTGGCAGCGGAGGTCGCAATATAACATGTTTACAGCAGTAGCAGATTACACGGCCAAAGGGGGCTCAGTGCAGGCTCGTCTACCGCCCAGGAAGCGGAGTTTGCTGCAGTACGAGTTCAGGGCGATCCTAGGGGGAATTTAGAGGAAGCTGGGGACGTTTGTGGAGTCGCATCCAGACACGAAAGGGATGAGAACATACATGCAAGCAAATAAGCAGAAATGCTTTATAATCAGTATTTTGAGAAAATCAGTGATGAGTTAACTGTCCCATCATACACCATGATTAGCTGTCACACAGTAACAACCCTGGTGATGGGCTTGAGTAGATAACTTACCAAGCTGTCACTGTGTAACTTGTCTATTTCAAGTACAATAGGCTTGAAATTAGTTTTTTTATTAACCTGACACTGAGAGAAAAAAATGAGGCCCATGATGAAGCTTATACATTAATATGGTGCAACGATGTCACTAGCGAGAGACGTGGCAAATTTGCTCGCCTGCAGAAACCCCAGCAATGCAGAGGGCGCCCATACTTTCTTTAGGCATAGCGGAAACTGAGTCAGGATTGTGTGCACACTTTGTCCAATAGAAGAGAGTGTCGCTTAGCGAGGTGATATAAATGTGTGCCTGGTCTGTTGACCTTGTTATATTGGATATACACTCTCAGACCACTTTATTAGGAACAGCTGCTCATTCATAGTGATTCAGTCAGCCAGCCATGTGGGAGCAACAGCACAAAGAGGGTGATCAAAGAAGAGTGGAAGGTCTGGTTCCATCTGACAGGAAGGATATTGTAACAAGCGTGATGAGGGAAGCATCTCGGAATGCCCAGCATGCGTACAGTGGTGGTGTAAACGCGCAAATGAAAACTAATTGTCCACGAAGATGAGTTCAATCAGGTAGTAGGGTTACAGGTAATGTAAGGTAAATATCAGCCAGAAAACATGACTGTGATTTTTAATAAATGAAAACAAATCTGAAATTTGTTTCTGCTTGTGATGATTTAGCCTTTTAATAATTTCCTTTGCTTTGAAACAGACGCGGGTTTTTCGCCGTCTGTTATTTGTTTGTGTGGTACAAAGTCATAATGTAGGGCTACCGCTGATCACTTTGTTTGTGGTGGGATAAAAGTATTAAAGCTCGTTAATATTCAAATGCATTCAAATACTGTGTTTATTCAGTCAGCTGCTGAGATTTATCCCCCCTAAGCCTAAAAAGAAGAGTCTAATTCTCTGGAGCATGGCAGTCTGTTTATTTTAATATCGAGTAATTGTTTACTTGATTTTTCTTTCTTTTTCTTTCTTTCTTTCTTACGTTCTTTCTTTTTTTTTAACATGCTGGAGAACAGAATTCATTCAATGTAAAAACCCATGTTGAGGTGACGAACCAGTCAGCCTCATGTTTCACCTCTAATCCCATGCTGTCGCACCCTGTCTTAATTAGGACACCCGCATCTGTCTTGAGAAAGAAAAGCCCAATCGTGGATGAGCCTTTATTTTTCACCCCGTCTATGTCAGCCTTTCCGTCTCGATTACACTTTTAGCACTTTAATTGATTTACAGCAAGGCGCATCGGAGGCTTGCTTTATTTATCCCCCCTCCCTCCCTTTCCCTCTGCCTTTGGAACAGGAGATGCTGGGATGGCGAGTGAGGATATTGGCGCTGCAGATTTACACAGTGTTTTCTCCTCCATATTAACACAGATTCATTATATGCGTAACGATCACAGCTCCCGGGGGCCCGCTTTATCCTCTCATATTAGCCACACATCACGCTCTGCGTCAGTGCCGATATTTATGACGGCTTAAACGCAGAGGCTTCAGTTTTACACGATGATCAGAGGTTTTTGGAGCTTTATCTTTACTGGTCAGGCTTAGAGGGAGGAAGAGAACGTTTGCCTCGGGCTCTTAGCAGTCAGGAGGTTGTAGCGACGTCACTCTGGGCACTTTATCTAACGACCCGGGAATCCAATTAGCACCAGGAGGGTAAAAACAAGCGAGCTGCTGCTATCAATTTGCAAGCACAGAAGGACGAGGATTCCTCTCGTGCTTGGTGTGGGTATAAACTTATGACTCTCGAACGTTTTGGACTGCACTTTATCTAGGTGTAATGGCGATGCTTTTCATTTATTTAGCTCAGTTCTAACACTCAGGGTACCAACAACAATAAAAAGATGATGTATCATACCAAAGACGATCAACGGTCTATGATGTGCGTCACAGCATCATGTGAGGTTTTGGTTGCAAAATGAGCGAAGAATGAAGCATCACATTATTAATGTGGTGTTATAAGCTATCATTGTAGTATTATTGGAATTGTAGCACTTGGATAATTATTTCTTGAAGTGATTAAGAACAATACATTTTGAACATGTAATCGGCTCCGAATTTGACACTGGAGCTCATGGTCAGTGCCTCAGGATGTTAAAAAAAAAAAAAAAATAGCTGAATTTGTTTGTTCACTCACTGGTTGTACGAGTTCCTCTCTACAGCCTCTTTCTCTTACACAACCCGTTAATGTGTCGGGTAAAAACAACACGGGACAGATGATCCATTTTCACTCCCCGTCAGTCTTCCATCACTGTAAAGTAACGGGTGTCACGTACTCCCACCTGACTGCCACCCCGAGTGTATGTCAGACCTGCGGGAAACACGCCGTCTCGACAGGTCACAACGCGGCACGTTAAGCCAGTGGTTCTGATTCCCACTGGAGTTGTGGCAAAGCATCACCATTACCAGGGGACAGATGAACATTTCAGCTTCCCTGTTTTGTTCCCGTTCGTGCACGAAGCCATAACAGTATAATAGCGGTAAATAAAGGGTTTTCAATGTCAGTGAGAATGTAGATCGTTCTGTTTGTGCTAGCAGGAGGATATGCTTTCGATAAGGACGTGTGCCAAATGATCTCAAAGAAAACTTACTGCCTTTAAGGAAAGACTTGATCTCAGTCTCGAGATCACTGTTGACACTTGTCTCTGCAGTTTCCTGATTGAACGCTCACCATCATATAGCAAAGGATTCACACACGGTGCCCAGACAAAGGCAGGATTCTTCTCCCTCTGCGTGTGTGTGTGCGCGCACGCTTGCTCAGCTGCGATTAAGGCACAGATGACAGGGCTGCCCTCGCCTTGTGTAAACCGCTCTGTGGCACAGGACCGAATAAAGGAGATTACAGAGAGGGAAAATGGGGTGGAAAAATGTGAGGTGCTGTTATGTTCCTCTCTCGCATGGCCTCTGTTTCTGTCCCACACACACACACACACACACTCGTGCACACACACTCAATCACTTTTGGTCTTGTGTAAGTAGATAACCTTAGGAGGGGCCAGCTTTAGCTATGAATCACTCTCCCCTTGCTGTGTTTGCTCACCGTGGCTGGTTTTATGTTAAATCAGGGCAGATATCTCTATCTCTCTGTCCCTCTCTCTCTCTCGCTCCCTCTCTCTCTCGTTCTCCTTCTCTTCCAGGTGCGATAATGGGTTCCTGTTATGCTAACGGCAGTTAGCCCAGCACCATTTCACAAGCCTCTAAAGGGCTAGTGATGCATGCCGAGTTCAAGGACACGGCAGCCACGGTGTATTTACTCCTTATCCGTAGCCCATTAGTGGCGAACCTGCGATATGCGCAATTTTAATGCGATGACAGGTGGAGCGTTTCACAGGTCCAAACAAATCCGTTCTCTCTGACTGCTACATAAATAGGGATAAAATAAATAAATAAACGTATATATGTGCTCTTGACTGGCCACTTTCTGACAGGAAGCGATATTTATGAAAATCTTGCACTGGCGCACATTGGCGAAATCCTCATTCATGCCGCTCGTTCTACATCACAGAGTTTGATTAGGAATGAAGGATGAAATCTGTTACAGCGGATGGGATTTTAGAATCGGTAGACAAGTTTACGAGTTTAGTGAACGGGGACTATCTAACATATTTAGCTTCAACTCCACGGTGGGGTATTTGCATACAAGTAGAGCATGTGATATGAGTAGCATGACGTTGACGCTTTACTGGCTTTTCCCCGTTCTCAGTTAAAGACTTGAATAAAACACAACCTGGCTGTCTGTTATAGGAAAATAATCAATGGCAATAACAGGCTATTTTCCAATAACAGCATGCCCTTAAGTGTGTTATTCCTCTCATACCAGAGCAGCTTGTCGATGATGGCAATTTTTCATTTATTAAAGAGCGACATTGCCTACATTTTTAGCATTTTACCCAGGGGTAATTATATTTAATACTATGGATCGGAAGCAAACAAGTTTACTTCCTGTTCTCACATGCGTTTTGTCAGCCTTTCTTTTTCTCCTCGTGTTGTGGAGAAACCAGAAAACGCAAAGTGGCGTAAAATGTTAAATAAACAACAAAAATATACTCCTTAGGAAAACACTGCCACATCACTTGAGGGTGCAGATTGAAGGTTTTTTTTTCTCTTTTAAATCCAGCTTTCTCTCTTCCTGAATCATCGTAGGTCCTAGGCGTCGTATCCTGTTCTCATTACCGAGCTCTCGGTCCTCTGCTATTTCAGATGCGCTCGAATTTTTCATTAAAAGACGCACTAAACATGACGAGACGCGTACGTGGCAACGGACACGTCCGCGGTCTTTTGAGCTGAAAGTGCTGCATGCGGAGTTTGCTCACGTTACCGCGATGTAATTGAGAAAGAAATGGAGAGTGTTCCAGCTGTGCCTGATCTCCTGTACGTTGTAAGCGATCAGCTCTTTGTGTGGCTCTCCAGTCACACAGCTGCACGGCGCAGCGTTATCTGTGAATTTCGACTCGCTCTTTGACACCCGATAAGTTAGGATCTGAGCTCTCGGCTTTGCCCGAGAGGGAGGAAAGAGAGAGGAGGACGACAGCGAGCTCGCGGTGGGGAGGGGTTGGACACAAAGTACACTGTACACCGGCAAATCAATCATGAGCAACACCTTTTCTGCTCAATACACTCGTCCAGTCTCTTTGTTTGCTCCTGTCCTCCCTTTTCACATCTCTCTCTCTCTCTCATATACTCTCTCTCCCTCATACTCTCTTGTTTCTTTGTTTGTGTTTCCCTCGATCTTGCGTTCCTCTAGTTTCAGCTGCCTGTATATGCCTGGTGTGTGTGCGTGTGTGTGTGTGTGTGTGTGGGCAGCCCCTCCCCCATCCCCGTAGCTAAACTAATTTGCTGATATTGGCCAGCTCAGCTGCAGCACTGCACAGTCTCTAATGGAGTGATTGCTGCTTTCCTCTGGGGGCTCAGCCGGGAGGAAAAAAAAAAAATCCCTGGTCTGTTCCACTCGCTCTTTCTCTGCTTATGGACATTTAATTAGATGCGACGTACAATACAATTATCTGCAAGGATTCATGGTTTTTGCCGAGCATGACCGGCCGGAGGGGGAGCAGACGCGTGTTATTGTTTGCCAATAAACACTTAGTAATCTGTTTTTTTCCCTCCCTTTTTCTTTTATTTAAATGTCTCACTTGGCGTTCACGCGGGAGACGTGTACGAGCATGCGTCCTGGGTGCTGAAGGTTAGCCGGGTTTGCGTCGTCCTCCTCCTCGCTCTGTTCGGAAACAGACCCCAGACTCCGAGTTTAATGATTTACTGGAAACAATAGCTCGGGGGCAGTGGCCATGGAGAGCACAGCAAACCGAAGCGGCCTCGCGCTGACCCCGAGTGAAACCAAACAACAATTAACGCACATTGATTACTTTTAGCGTGAACGCAGTGCGGACGGGGTTTCAAACTGTTTGGGGGGAAACCTTCCTAGAGTGAAGAGCATGCAATCTTTCATGCATGAGATGCAGAGTGCAATTCTCTCCTGATGGCTTTGCCACTTATCTCAGAAGCCTGCTAATGTTTCTCAGCTTTAATTAAAACGCGTGCATAAAGATGCAAATATATGTGCATAAAAGAG
This sequence comes from Chrysichthys cranchii, assembly GCA_030068335.1. Lineage (NCBI taxonomy): Eukaryota > Metazoa > Chordata > Actinopteri > Siluriformes > Claroteidae > Chrysichthys > Chrysichthys cranchii. Next base: position 8,156,508 of record JAQMCW010000015.1, on the reverse strand, counting down.
AAACGAGGGACAAAAGGGCTTCTTTCTTTTTTTATTTTTAAATAAAAATGTTCAACCTGCGTGCTGCATCTCTGACAAACGCACGTCAGCCCACAGTCCTTTTTGCACACGCATCCTTATTTATCATGCTGTAAAAAAAGGAAGGAAAAAAACCCGAAATGATTTAAACATGATCTCAGATTTGCGTGAGCAGGAAGAAAAGAACCCTAACATGCGCAGTCACGACACTGTGAAGAGGAAGCATTAGCAGCATAATGAACGGCCAGTGGGTCTATTAACCGCTCTCTGTGGCTGTGATTAAATCCTCATTCAGCCTGGCTTGGCCGGTATGAGTGCTGTCTGCTCATCAGTACCCAAGAACCTGCCTAGACCACTACAGCGCCCTTCTCTCCTCTCTATCTTTTCCCCTCTCTCTCCCCCTCTCTGTTTGGCTCCAGCTTTTTGAAACGCAATTATGGATCAGTGAGCAGCACCATCAGTCGCAGTACTTGTTAATATTTATCGAGCAGCACACCAGCCAGCGCCATCTTTACAACAGAGTCATTAAGCACCTCAAAGAAATGGGCTCTGATTTTCTCTCTCTCTCTTTCGCAGGCGTTTTCTCAAATGCTTTCATTGTCTCTCTGGCTCTTCTGCATTCTTCATTCTTTCTGTCTTTCTTTCTTCATTTCTCCCTCCCCCTGCTTTCTTCAAGTGCCAGTGCTACACTTGATGTAAACCCCCCCCCCGCCCCCCGGCCACTCAGCCTGTGGAAACAAGCCAGCAGATTTGCATGTATAAATATGTAAAGGTGTGTGGCTCACCAGTGGCTCTCAGGTACACTCTGCAGTTCTCGTGCGCTTTCTCCAGTCCTGCTGATGGATTACCCACAGCAGCAGACTTCGCAGGAGCCAGAGTGCCCATGTCGCGTGTAAGCGAGATCGGAGTACACCTACATGACCTCCATCTGTAGGGAGCATGTTTAAAACAGGGCGCCAATACTATCGGAAGAGTCTGGTTTCTTTTCCAAATTCAGCAGCTATTAAAAGCGAGCTCAGCTTTTTATGAGCGTTTCAGGTGTTTGTTTGTTTGTTTGTTTTAAACCTCAGGTGATTTGATTAGGCACACTGTCCCATATTGACTCTTCACTATATTTATTTTGTTTTGAATTAGCGTTTCATTGAATTAGGTTCTTAGCAGTGCTCTTTCCGCCTGTTTTATTGCAGCGCTTTATTTGTTAAAACCCCCGACTCCGAAGCCCTTAAAGCACTGGTTCAGCGTTAAGAGTAAATCTGCTGCGAAAATGCCGGCTTAATAGCCACGTTTATTAACGTACACTCGAAATTCCACTGAAAGAAGCATTAACAGCACTGGTGCTAATGACATTAGGCGCTTAGCCGAGCACAGTCCTCTTAGCTTCAGCAGCAGCAGCTGCGTTCAAACGGGCATTTTTCCAACGCTAAAATGAGAAGGGCTTGTGTCCGTCGTACATTTTTTTTTAAAGACGCGCCCAAGTGCTTGACTAAGGGGACGTGTTTTAGGTTCGATCATGCACACGAGCCTGGCACTGAACAAATAAAGCGATCCTCAAATCTCAAGGCTGAAACGGTCCTGTAAGCGTGGCCATGAAATCCATAATACAGCATAATCAAGCGTAATTCAAGAGCTTCCTCTCAGCTTTTGTTTGTTTGCCTTGGATTGTTTCTTTCGCCTCGCTTCTTTCTCTGTGTAGCGCCTTTTGTAGTCGGTAAACGCCGTTTCAGGGAGCAGCTGCGCACAGGGTATGGGATAGAGGGAGCAGGAAGAGGAGAACAACAGACAGAATCAAAATGGAGATGTGTGAGGTCAGAGACAGGGTAGAAGAGGCTCCGGCTGATGATTACATTGCCAGATGGAGCGGGGCAAGTGGCGCTGGAGGTTGTGAGGCTCGAGATAACATTTTCATAAGACTCCTGGAAGCACAATCAATAGCGGCTCCACAACGGCGAGACTAAATTATTAAACAGAGCCATTCTCACCACACTTTATTATCCGGCCTGTACGTCACACAGTTGCCTTCACGTGTGCCAACCCAGGTATTTGGACTTGGGCAGGGTTGTTTTTTGTTTTTTAATTTAAGGGCATTGTGTTCGATTTAAAAAAAAAAAAAAAAAAAAAAAAAAAAAAAAAAAGGCACAGCACAAAAGCATGTGCGGTCAGCATATTTCTGAGTAAGTGATAAATAACATTGTACTATGTTTTCCTGTAGATCAGTAGTGAATTGTTACTTGCCATAAAAAGATGCTGATTTGAGATTAAATTAATTATTAAACCTTTCCTTGTTGGAAAAAAAATATTTTGAACATAGAACCAACTAGATTTCAGGAAACCGTTCCTCTCACTTTTACAGTATGTAGTATTAAGTCGTTCATTGTTAAACGCGTAGGTGCTGGATATTAATTTAAGGTTTTAAATGATATGAGGCCTCAGTGTACTGTACTCTCGATAGCCACTCGGTTTACTGATTTTTGTCGTTCTGTATTGAGAGCTTATCACGTCAGTGAAGCAAATGGCTTCTTTGAGTCAAACAATAATGAGAAGAAATACATCACAGAAAGCAGTACCTAATATTACTAACATACTACCTAAAGCTAACGATAAATCTAACCAACACAACGAACAGTGAGTGCTGTGACCTGGGAAACCAGTCATTTTCTTGTGGCTGGAAAAAATCGGACCTTCCGCCTGGAGCATCCTTTCACACAGAACGTAAAGATCTTTCACCCGACAACAGGGAAATGTTTTTATTTATAGTTTTAATCTTGCTTAAGCTCTCTTCCTTTAAAGATGTCTACCACATTGATTTCCATGTGCGATTTCCGATCACACACCAATGGTCCGGCTTCGATCGGGTTGTCTGAGAGCTGAGTGAACCTGACGCAGGTCTTAATCAGTCCTGTTCGGAATGAAGTATCTGTCTTAAAGCGGTTTAAAGGTTCTTGTGATGCTCATATGCTGCAGACAGATGATATCTTTTAAATGCAATTTCCTTCTTTTTCACTTTGGAGGATAATCGCGCTTTAGAAATGCTAGAAATGTGCAAACAATTGAGACGCTTGCAAAGGGGAAGCATGGACTTTGCAGAACTCTCTCTGTCTTATCTATCTGACTGTCTGTCTGTCCATCTGTGTGTGGGTGTGTGTAAGAAAATGTAAAATTCACAATGTGGATGATTTCCAAGTCCACTAAAATAAATTTCAGGAATGAATATATAAGTTGTCAGCACTGAGCCCAGATTAATCGCCGATGGACTCCATGACTAGCACTTAAATAATACAGTGCTGCTTTGCCCCAGGCTTGTCTTGCAGCCTGTAGGAGGGCTTCCTGACCTGATGGCTACGAACTCTTATCTACTGGCCGAATTGCCGACAGTACAAAAACACACCGTCAATCCTGTCCATGTGTTTATGGTTCCAGCGTTTGAGTTCGGTGTTTAATACAGCCGTTAGGGGATTAGTGGTCGTTATGCTCAGTGTTACTTTTAAGCCCCTTGAACTGTGTAGTGCCACGGTGGCAGTTTCTGGCACATCACAAGCAAATTGCCTCCTCTGATGTCTTTACCGGTGTCTGAAGCAGAGAACGGTGAGGCCTGGCATTCAGCTCGACTGTTTCATCTTTAAAAGGAAAAGGCAGACTTCTCTATCTTCTCTCCCCCCACCCGCTTTGATGTCAGGGGGAGGGGGCGGGAGAGAAAGTCATGTAACCAATACAAGCGGGAAGGTAATATTTACTCTTTTATTACAGGACCACAGGCTGTAATAAAAACAAGCCATCAGCCTGCCATAATCTTCAGCATTTTAATTACATCTGCCTCATCACATTAAAATGGTGGTAACAAAGCTGCTAAATCATACTGAAAGGATCTCCAATTTTAGGGTACAAGATGTTACGAGGGAATTTGCACTCGGTCGGGTTTGTTCTCGACTCATTTTTCCTTGTTAACTCGAAACGTTTCCCCTGCCATCGCTGACTCATGTTTCAGAATAAATCAGTACACACTCATTAGCGAGATTCCTCGTGTTCTAGCGGCACGACCAGGGCCGCTTATTGAACCCGTCTGCTTTTTTTTCTCTTCCCCAAACACATCAGCTCGCCGTGGCCTTCGTGAAATTGGATCCCCTTGACACCGGCTAGCGCTCCTTACTCTCCCCTGCTGGAGTCATGACACCTTACACAGCTTCCTTTTCATCTGTCTCCTTTTTTTTTTCCTCTCTTTCTCTTCGCTCCTTCTCCTTACGTCTCCTGGAGGGTCTCGTCACCGCTTCTCACTCAGACGCTCCAATTTCCAGCTTGTCCAGAGTGTGATGTGCCAATAAAAAAGGAGTTGCAGAGCTGGATTTGTAGTTGTGTGGGGTTTACATGCCTCTGTTGGGCGGTTTTCTCTGTTAAAGAACACGTGTTGCAAATTAGCTCGGCTGGAAACCCCTGTGAGGGAGGAGACCAGGAGGGTGAGCTGCACAAAAGACAAAAAGGAGATGTTGGATACTGTTTGTTTGGTTTTTTTTGTTTTATTAAATGGATAGAAGAGAGTATTAAGAGGACTTGTGCCTGAATGTGTGTTTCTTGAGTCACAGTTATTTGCCTTGTAACAGTATTCCAGCTCTTTCCCCCTCTGCATTGGCTGTATTTGGCTTAGACATCTCACTCAGCCGCTTATGATTTATTATTGATCCTGTTGTGTTAAGATGAATAGAAGCGCTCTCTTTGTGTCTGACATTTGGTTTCATGGATGATTTAAGCGTCTCTTTTTAAGGCAGTTTTCAAGCGTGTTCCCGACCAACCCGTTCAATCCCATGACTCGATCGCAGGGGTGCCATTACTTTTTGAACGGCTTGTCATTTGGGTTAGAACTCTCCAGCTTGTGTCAGTCTGGAATCGCTGCGGATTTCAAAACGGCACAACACGTAGGCGAGGCTCTGATCTCGTTGAATGAACCACGTTCAAAAAAGTAATGGCGCCCAGACGCAGTCAACTCGGAGCACTAAACTGCGCAAGATCTACAGTAGTTTTACTCCATTCTGACGATCAGAAAAATAATCTCATCCTCTCATTCTGCACCGAGACACGCTTTGTGAGGCGGAAGGTCTAGTCCTACCTGTTTTGCCCCAGATATCACAGACGTATCACTAGTACGTCTTGTCTGATGCTGAATCGTTCCGTTCATCAAACGCCGACGCTTCTAAGCTGTCACTTTACACCGCATCCTCATGTGGCAGCAGGATTTATTTTTTCCACCCAACTTGAAAACAGCTCTTGTTTTACACAGCGTCAAAGTATTCGAGTTCGCCCCGAGACGCTCTTTGTGAAGCCAAGATGAGGACGCAGCAGTATTAGCGAGCCTGCTAATCTTAATTGATTTTTTTTTTTATGCCGAGCACCGTTAGCCATGATTTCATGCAAATCCAGTCGTTTGAGGAAATTAATTCACAAATCCATTACAGGCCAGCTCCAGCAAAAGGCAGTGGAGGTGCTCTAGAGGGATTCTTATCAAGGACAGAATGTTTTATTTATTTTCTCCCCACACTCGTGCTCTTTCTCCACTCAACTCCGAATTCATAAACACTCAGACAGAGCAGCCATGAGCTGCGAGCGGATTCATCAGCCGCCCATAAAGAACAAGGCGCTGGGCGATGGCGTGCTGAGACGCTAACCTTGGGCTATTGAACATAATGCCCCATTTATAGATTAGAGTAATGCCCTGGCTATTTGAAGGGGGATAACTCTTTATAGCTGTAAGATAAAGTAATGAGTGAGGGTAAGAACAGATCATCATATCGAGTGCTCGACTCCAAGCTTTTTCTTTTTTTTTTCTCTCTTTTTTTTGTTTCTTTTCTCGTTTCTCTCAAGCTCTCAATCCAAGCAGCGCCATTGATAAATCAGTAGCGGAGTGCAGGTGATGCGCTCCATTTGTAATCTCCTCCATGCAGCAGGGACACGCGTCCAGGCTGAGCCTGGCTGACTGAAAGGAGACGTGCCACTTCTGCTTTCCACTGCAGGTCAAATGGACTGATTTAATGTGCCGCTCTCCCTAGAAGGTGAAATGGAGTCTGGCAACGTGTGTGTGTGTGTGTGTGGTTCAAACCGATTGAGATCCCCGTCTTTCTGTCAGCATGACACTTTCTCTCAGCGTTACCCGGTGCCACTCAGAAATATTTGTGCTACACACACGTACCGCGATTACAACTCCCGAGGAATACAGAGCAGAGAGAGTGGGTGAACGAGAACTCACAACCACCGTGATGCCTTCCAGAGGCAGCGTGTCAAGAGACGCCAACTGCAATACGGGTTCTAGAGGAGATTTGAATGTGTGTGGTGAAGGTGGATAAGCTGCGAGAGTAGCTGAGAGCTGTGTGTGTGTGTGTGTGTGTGTGTGTGTGTGTGTGTGTGTGTGTGTGTGTGTGCGTGTGCGTGTGTGTGAGCGCGCGTGTGCGTGTGTGTGAGCGCGCGCGTGTGTGTGAGCGAGCGTGCATGCTCCGAGATGCTGCGTGAAAGAGATTCTCATTAATAGTGCATTGATGGGATGAGTGGGTTGACTGCTGGAGACGGAGGCACGCCGAGCCAGGCCTGACTGAGTGCCCTTCATCAGGTGACATCGTCATGGTGATTTATCCCTCCTGTGTAGTAGAGATGAGCAGACAGAGGAAAAGAGATAAGGGGGGAGAAAAAAACAGAGCGAGAGCAGCTGAGAGAGCCACTGGAAGGAATTCTAATGAATTCTGACGTGATTGATTTCTCTCCGAGCCTTAACCGAGACAGGCAGAGTCTCCCTCTTTTCAGTTATGAAGAGATGCTGTCATGCAGATAAGATGAATGGCGTGCTATCTTTTGACTGTGTGTGTGTGTGTGTGTGTGTGTGTGTGTGTGTGTGTGTGTGTGTGTGTGTGTGTGTGTGTGTGTGTGTGTGTACCATGAACATAATATTTATGACAATCCAGCCAGGTGCTGAATTGTAATATAACACATCCATAGATTCCAGTCAATTTGTTAACACAGCCCTTTATAGTTTTTCTTCCCCTCCAAAATAAAGCTGGGATGACTTTAAGTCAGATCATCTGAAGCAGTACAGAGGTGTGTGTGTGTGTGTGTGTGTGTGTGTGTGTGTGTGTGTGTGTGTGTGTGTGTGGGGAGCAAACAGCTTTGTGTACAGCCCAATTGATTATGGCATGCCTGTAGCAGCAGGGCAGGCTAATTCAAAATCTCTGGTTGGCCTCTCAGAAGATGTTCGGAGCAGCTGGCCAATTTAGCATTTAAAAGGTGCACTTTCTTTTTAGCAGCGCAAGAAGCTGAAAATGCCGCTGCGGCTCCACACTCCGCCACGGCTGCCTGCCCGCCGTAATTAGGTGCGCACTGTTTGCTGCCGCAAAAGGCATTTAAATGCCAAACGGTGGCCAGAACAGGCGTGTGATGAGGGGTGTACTGCCCCTCGCTCAGCTCGCTGCCACGCCTGGTTGGAGGGGTGGAAGGGTCTTCGAGAATTAAGTCGAGCTCCTATGCGAGTGGAAGTGCTTGGTGGTCTTCAGTCACTAATGAATAGGAGCCATCAACACTCCATAACAATCAGCCACTCCAGCAATCAGTCCCATCACACAGGCGGCCATCAGAGACGAGCACAAAACCCCCAGCCACCCTCATGATGAAGCATAGATTTAATTAACGAGCAGCAAGTCATATGGGAACATGGACTTTTTTTTTTTTTTTTTTTTAGCCTTGTGTGAGGAAAAATGTTAGTTGTTATTATTATTAGTAGTATTAACAGCAGCCGATCAGGCAGTAGGCCTGCAGGCTTTTTTCTAGACACAGAAGCGTGTGACGGGTGTAATGCCTGTTAGATTAGTCTCTGTGTGGAGTGGCTGTGAGGCTGTGAGGAGGATTAGCTGAGGCAAGAATAATAGAGAGATGATGAGAGTGACAGAGACTGGAGGCGGCCTCAGGAAAGGGAGGGGGTTTCACACCGTCGACAATTTTCCGATTTTAACTATTTAATAAAGTCTCCTTTGTCTCTAATGTTCTGACAAGTCGTGAGTGGTTTTTGGCTCTCTGCTGCTTCACTGAGCACGTCGTGGGCTGGATGAGAATGAGAGGCGTTTAAACTGAGAGCAGGCGGAGGTAGCGGATGTGCCTGTGGAACGCAAAAATGGGGCTGTGAAGTTTCCACTCTCTCGTTATCAGGGTAATGAGAGGGCCCTGTGAGAATGGCCTCAGGGTGGACAGCAGCATGGCTGCCTGCGTGTGCGCCCATTTTTTTCTAGACAGCCTGGGACGGCACAATTCTGTGATCCAAACCGAGAATTATCCATACTTTGGTTGAGGACCAGTTTCTGTTTCCAATCACATGGCAGTACCTGTGAAAGCACAGGTTGGTTTGGCACTTACTGGCAGGCAGATGGACCTCATGATCAAAAACACATCGCGTCATCTGTCAAACATGACGAACATGGGGGTGTGCGGCTGCCAGTGGAACTGGGCCATTGGTGTTTACTGATAATTTGACTGCTCATAGAGGTAGCAGGATGAATTCTGAAACGAATTCGACGATACTTTCTGCTCAGATTCAGTCAAATGGTGGAAAGCTGATAGGACGGTGCTTCAATGTGCAGACAGATAATGACCTATAACATAGTGGCAAGGCAACCCAAGAGCTTCTTAAGGCAAAGAATTGGAATGTGTCATTCCTAATCAGTTAATGTGCTATTTCTGTTGAACCCTTCGAGTTAGAGCTGAAAGTCTACACTTCAGTTACATCTTCGTGGTTTTGTTTCAAATCAGTTACAGGGGGTAAGAGAGGAAATTGTCACTGTACAAATATTAAAGACTTGACTGCAGTGGTCTTATAATAACCTTATCACACGCAGCATCTGGTTATTGCTTTGCTGTATTGTCTGGTGCAGCTAGGGCAGTTGACATTTTTTTTTTTAGAGGTCTCCTGGTAAGACAGCATGGACAATTTGGGTCAGCGGCGCTCTTAGGACATAATCATGAACATTTGACCAATACATGATCTCCATCCATTTGCTCCTGTTTGGTACGCTTGGTACCCTGGTAAGAAGGGCAGCCATATTTGACATGGGCATTTGGGTACAGTGAAAATCTTGGCTTTGAACAAGCTGGTTTCACCAATCAGTGGTCTGCTTTTCTCATTCCATCCACACGACGCTATTCTGTACTCTTGTTACCCGGGAAAAGGGTTCTCCCAATTTCAGTATGGGTCCTTGGTTAATATACTAGTCACTCTGCAATGATGGCCAAAAAAAAAAAAAAAATCTGTTAGTTATCACTTTCAATCATCCAGGCTGCTAACCCCCCTTCACTTCTGTCTTGCACACAGAGGAGCCAGCAGCATGAAATCATTCTTCCGAGGGGTGGGGTGTGTATGCGTGTTGTCAGGCTGGTCAGTGCTGTATAGCTGTGATCTGTATTGCAGCAGTGGGCTGGCAAACGTCCTCCATGTGTGTGCTACCCTGAGACAGAGGATGAAAAACAAGTGCAGGGAGGAGCCGTAAATGGATCTTGATCTAAGCTGTATTGCAGACAAACAATGCACGTCAATCCGGTGCAAGAATGCTTGTTTAGTGTTTCTGCTCCCCTCGGCGCTGCTCAGCGTCTCCTGGACGTTGGCTGCTTTGAGCTGTCTGTCAGTGAGCGACAGGCTGTTTGGTGGGCGCAGTGTACGTGGGCGGGGTTAGCGCGAACGAGTGGCGAGTCTTTTACAGGCTGCTGTGCTAATGATGCTCGGCATTACAGACCCATCAATAACCACACCCCAGTCAGCGGCCGCGTGCAAGAACACACCCACACGCTCGCCTAACCGGGTGCGCTAAGCTGTCAGCCCTGCTTAGTCGGTTTTCTTTATCGCGACACTCTTTTTAGATTTTTTCCATCACACTTTTGTGACCAATGAGTGAATACATGCTGTAAAACGTTCCTTGCTTCCCTTTTCACCTCCTACACCAAAACCTGCTTCTGTTTTGAATGATTGGAAAGATTATAGTACAATTGTCTAGATCTTGGTTTGTGCGTGTGCACTTGAAGCACCTCATCGTGTCTAATTAGATTGACCTCCGTTTTTATCTGGCAGCCCTCTGAAGGCACTCAGTTAAAAAAAAAAAAAAAAAAAAAATCAAAAAAATGAGGTGGGAAGTGGTGTATGCGTGTTGCGTGTCACCTTGGAAAGGTTGAACATTGACTGTAGTGTGTAATAGGACTGAAAGACAGCATGCTGGGAATAAACCACCGGCTGAGAGACAGCTAAGAACCTGTGACCTCCGACCAGTGTGTCTGCTCCTCTTCTCTTCCCCTTGTCCTGGCTGAATACTCCGCTTGAGGCTACTGAATTCTGTCTTTGTCTCACCTTTCAGCCCGCATCACTAATGTGCGTGCGTGCGTGCGTGCGCGCACATGGGTGTATAGTGTATATTTATAATGCACACATTGTAGGACTGGATGTGCAACAACGATGCGCCTCAGAGTTGCAGCTAATTCTGTTTGCTCACGACTGTATGTGTCTCTGCATACAAACAGAGAGGGGTGAGGCGGCTGTGCCTTTATTGTACTGCAGTGTGTGTGTGTGTGTGTGTGTGTGTGTGTGTGTGTGTATATAATTAAAGAGAGAGGAAGGAAGACGACAGGTGATTTTTCTCTTTGTGCCTGTTGAGCAGTCTCTCTCATTCCTCCCCTCCCTCTCTTTCAGCTTGCATCAATTTCAGTGCCATGACTCGTCTATAGATGCTGACCTTATCTCTGTAACGGTGGTCTACAGCAGTCTCTGTGTGGGTACGCACGTTCGTGAGCAGTGAAGAAACATCCTCGGAAAAATCCGCGGTATTCTCAGATCACGTGTATGCGCAGGATGAGACTGGCGTGTTGATCCATATTCATTACGTGATGCAGAGAACGGGCCAATTGCTGAGTGGTTGAAGCTGGGAGGCGTGTCCGGTTACGTCCCTGGAAATACCGTTGCCAATGTCGTTTCTTAATCTGACCAGGAAACCTGGCATTGACCTAACGCAGCGCTTTAATGAGCACAAAGCATCCGGAAAGTGCTTCTGCGCATGAGATAAGGTGGAGAGAGAAAGGTCAAGCTGCAGCTGACCAGCACATGACGCATGGGACTCGTTCTGAATCTCGACATGATAACCTTTTAAAACGTACGATATATACATATAATGGTCGCTGCTCTTTCTCTCAGTTACTCTCTCACCCATTGAGTGCTGCAATCAGCCCAATCTAATAATCATCACATGAGCAAGTCACCACAGCGATTAGACTGCAGACAGGAAAACAGCAGCAACAACAAAGCCTATTATGCCAGGCTTGCTGCCCCCCCCCCAAAAGCTCCTCATCATTCTGCCCCAAGGAGTGAGATAGCAGGGTTGGGAGGAGCAGCTGGGGGTTGAGATCAGCCCGATTGTTTTGGCAGCAGTAGCTGATACCCCCAAGCCATTTCCATGCCACAGCTTAGCTCACGCTTGACCAGATCATATAATCCATTTAGCCATGGCTTAACCAGGTCTCCACTGTTTGTGTGACAGGCTGTACCCTGAAATCCTTCCTCAAACCCACGTTGCCTCAAATAGGCTCTTAAGTTTACAAGGAGCGAGAGCTCTGGGTTGCGTGTGTGTGTATGTTGTCCAGCACTTAACTGTCCGAGGGGTGACTCGGTCATCAGTCAGCCAGTAGTCCAGCCACTTGGCAACGTTTGCTGTCAAGCATGCAGTGGCGGCAAAGTGAATGAGCATATCGGCGACATCTCATGTCAGACCAGCGACACGGCTCGCATGCTTCACCCACATCTCTGAACGGTTTCATGTTTCTGCCCTGCCGTTATCGGAGTCTGCGGCTTGAAAAATGTCTGCAGAATTCCAGGACAGAAATCTGCGCCATTAGCTACCGTGAAGCATCTGGAGTAGCATGTGTGTGTAGATAAAAGCTGCGGTGGAAGCAAATGCAAATTAGAATAGTGAGGCATGGAATCGTCGCTGGAGCCGCCATGATGAGCTGAATTAGCATGCTGAATGCTCACTCACTGTTTTGTGTGTGCGTGCGTGCGTGCGTGTGTGTGTGTGTGTGTGTGTGTAGGTAAGTGTAGATGATGTAGAGCCCCTGCAGTGCGAGTCTCTCTGATGTCTGTGCTGTTGATGTCGATAGTCTCATTGACAAGCAGATTTATTCCTCTTTCTCTCCGGATCGCCTAACTGGAGAGGAAGTGCAGGCGAGAAATGTCATTCGAGAGATAAGGAGACGTGCGCATTGTTTCAAGGGACGGCTAAAATTGGACTCCTTATCAGTTATCAGCCTGCCTTCGTTCATCACGCTCTTGGTATATTTTTACAGTGCCGACCTAATAAACGCTCATTTACTGATGGTGTATTGTTTGTTCAACGACTTTAAATCCACACCGGTGCGATCGTTGCACCAAAACATTGTTAGTTCTGCATAGCAACACAATAACAAGCTCTTTTTAAATATTAAACACATTGTCGCCCAGAGACTCCTGTCAATCATTTCTCAGCTGACAAATGAACCCTCCCCCCGCTCTCCCCTTCTTCCCTAGTCTTCAACGTTTCAGTCATTAGCTGTTAAGTGTTTGAGCTGTGTGTGTGTGTGTGTGTGTGTGTGTGTGGAGGGGGGGGCACATGCTGAAGAGATGGAGGAGGAGGATGAGGCAGCAGTGAAGGACGAAATGGAAAAGGAGGGGGAAACGGGGAAGTGCCCAGGCACACCTGCTGGGCAGAGCAAACCAAGCGCGCATCGTGCCCCGTCTCTGGGTATCATCTCGGGCCTCAGCGTATCGCGTGACTCTGGATCTGGTCCTGCAGGGAGCTCAGAGAGTGATTATGTGAAGTGCTCAGGCTCTTAAATGTTTGAAGTGTCTCTGTAGTGTTGCATACGATTACAGCCACAGCGGGCACGTCTTAATTAGCATTATTTGCACGTCCAGCGCTGCATGAGTCACCCTGCTTTATTCCAAAAAAGGCGAGCGCACACTGACGGCACACATCTGCATCTCGAAACGACCACCGCTAAACGACGGAGGCATTGCGCGTCGTGCATATAGTGCATCCTGGTTTTGTTTTGTACACTCTGCATCTCCGAGTGCATAATGCTCGTCAAGTCCAATCTCGAGCGGGGCTGACAGATGGGCAAGCCGCGTTCAAAGCGAGTGGAGATTTAATATCTAAACAGCACGCACGGGCGCTGAGAGAGAGAACCAGAGAAAAGAGAGGCGCCCTGTGTGGAGCAGCATAAAGGTCCTGACTGTGCCGCCATCACAGCTGTGACTCCCCCCTCCTCTTTTTCTCTCTCCCCTCCTCCCTTCCCCCTTGCATTTGTTCTTGTTGACGGGCGGAGGAGGAGTAATCTGTACACAGGCTCTTGCAGGGAGGAAACATGTCATCAACACTTGTTTACCATTATTAGTTTGAGCCTGCAAGAGGAGAGGCAGGGCAGCTCAATTACTCTCGAGCTACGAGGCAATGCAAAAGGCTTCTTTTGCGTCTCTGCATAGCGCAGCTCGTCTCTGCTTGGCTCGACACCCTTTTTTTTTTTTTTTTTTTTTTTTCCTCCCCTTCCCGTGTTAGTGCTTCTGCTTCACACAATGCACATTCGGCTGTGTGCGTGCGGCTTTCTCGCCTTTCTTTGTTCGTTTAGAACAGAGTGTGGGAATGTTTTTCCTTTCTCACTCATGCACACACAGCTGTGGGAAGCCTTGCACACTGGGGGCACACATGGAAGAGCTTTATTCTGTGTGTGTGTGTGTGTGTGTGTGTGTGTGTGTGTGTGTGTGTGTGTGTCAGTCATAAGGTTTTTATGGAGTGTAGCAGTGTCTGGTCTATATCAGCGAGTCAGAGAGAGCACTGGGCGGAAGCAGTGTGTGAGCAACATCCATCATATATGAGGGAGCATCCTGAAGCAGCACAAGCCGGCCTGTGTGCTGCGCACTAATCACATCATGTTTGGAAAGGAGATTAGCCCATAGATCTGTCCGCCTGATGCCACCATGTCTCACACACACACACTCGGCGAGACACTCCCCAGTCGTTTTGTCTCTTCAGGTTCATGAGTGTAGTCCTGAGATGCACGTCGGTCTCCTTTGCTGGTCTCCATCTTGTCCAGGAAGTGGTTGATCCCAGCTTTCTCAGCTTCCTCCAGTGGCCACGTCCTGCCCTGTTCCAAAACAAGAGCCTGTTAATGGATGTAGTGTGGCAAAGGGAAACAGAATGTAAACGCTCGGAAAATAAACCCATATTTCCTGTTGATGCTTGCCGGCGGGGTCTGGTTTTGCTTAGCCGGGGGCTATGACAGTGTGTGTATGGCACGAGCAGACGGAAAGGGGTTCAGCGCTGTGGTTTCACCAGGCGCTCTCGTTAATACAGGCGCCTTGTGCGCATGCCCCTAGTCGTCCCCTTGCTAACAGACGAGAGCTGCCAGGAGAGGTGCTGTGGCAGCCATGTTTAATGACTCCTCTAAGTAAAAGGCAGTGTGTAATGTCATCTAGAGTCGCTGTAGCCTGGTAGGGCAGTGGCCCGGTGCTGTCAATCAAACGAAGGTGGGAACAGGACACTCGACCAAAAAAAACCAAGCAAAAAAAAAAAAAAACCACTCAACTCCTTCTCCTGCTATACCTGCACGTCCAGGTTGTCCATTTTAATGCGATTTGCCTATTAATTGCCTTCACGCCTCTCATCTCATGAATGCTCCATGTGCCACAGCTGGGATTGTTATTATTAGAGGACGAGCTCTCCGCTGGCGTTCTATGTAACTCCTGCTTTTGTATCTGTATAAGTCAAGTCAACCTCCCAGACCGGTCTGTAAAAGCCCGGCTCTCACAAGAGCCTTAACCCCTCACTGCACTTGGGCTCAACATGGCTGCACTGTAATTACTGCTCGCGCCTGTTTGAGAGACAAGGGGACAGTGTGAGTGTGTGATTCTGCTCAAGGGGGGGTCGAGGTTGGAGCACACACAAAAGGGGCAGCACAACAGTTCCTGAGAGTAGTGAGGCCTGAATAGTCTTAGGAATGTTTCCACTCTTTAGCCCCCCCCTCCAAACTTCTCGGGCATCACCAGCGCTTGCCATTGTGTGCTTTTCGTAATATGAAGCTTAGATTTATCGGCGTGAATGGGGCCACTCAAAGAGATCGAATAAGTGGCCTCTCCATTTGACTACGAGTTTGCGTTTTGTGGGGTACAGCGTGCGCACGAGAGCGCGAGGGGTGCTGGGCAAACGCCAACTCACAGCCCCACAGTGCCAGGAGAAAGGGGCGCACCAGCAGCGAGAGCACTTTGGAATGTCACTAATCAATTCATCTTTGTAATTGTAATGGGCGGCTTGCTGCTGCCTCCCATTCTCCTTCCTGTCTGGCTGTGAGTGCTTATCTTGATAATTTGATTCTGGGCACTGATCTGCTCTCTGCGACATAAAAACATAATTAGGGTTTAATAAGGAAACAGTCATTTCCAGTGCAAGACAGACTCGAAGAAAGGTCACAGGTTTCAGCTTCGTTTAGTTTCATGATTTTGTTGTTGTTGATGCGAGATGTGTGGGTGGCTGGGTGTGTGTGCGCTCATGCAAAAGGAATTTAAGTGTGTGTGGTGTCCAGGAGCACTGATGTCAGGGTTTAGTTCCTCAGCTTGTGGTGATGCACTAAAATGGGTGAGAATGTCCTTGCGCTTTATCAGTGCAGTTGAGAGATTTCTCCGATCTGGGAAAGCTGCGTGAATCCTCCTTGTCTCTGTATCTGCAGTGTAATTCACCCTGGCAGTGTTTTTGATGATACAAAGTGGCGGCCCGGTTAGACTGCAGACTACTCGTGAGTGCCTTGAATCCACCAGAATTGCGCTAGAATTTCTGCTTCATAGTTGGGGGCTAAAAAGAAAAGATTTCACCATAATTCTGGTCTAACAGTCAACACGTTTTCTTTCTTTCTTTTTTCTTTTTTTTCCCCCTCTCTCTGCTGAAAACTAGCCCTTGAAGTCATGTGTATATGGAGTCTTCAGCAGAACTTTACAGCTCCTCATGTCCCATGCCAGGCCCAGGTGGTGGAAATATACCGTTACACATGCACGCAGCTTAACACTCGTTCCACCACGCGCATGAAATGTAGCAGAGTCCTCATTATTTCTCAACAATGAGCTCACTCTGCTGCTCACTTCTGCGACTGCAGGGAACGTGAGGCAGGCCGAGGGGGAAGCCGGCAAGTCCTCATCTTTCTGGTCCACCCAGGATGTGTGTGTTGAGGTTTTTTTTGTTTGTTTGTTTTTTTCCATCCGTTGATGGCACGCTCAGCCTTTTTGTGGGGATTGTGGTATTCTGTAGGCACGTTAAAGACGACTGTGATTTCTGGCAGCTGCTCCGGAGGCCCCGTCACTCGCTCTGTGCTCAGCTGTGGCTTCTTTAACGTTCTCTTAAACAGATTCAATGGTCAGTTGGGTTTGTGTGAAGGCACAATAAATATTTCATGTCAGGGAATGAAAATAGTGTGTCTACTCTTTTCTTCCCCTCATCCTGGCCTTTGCTTGGAAAGCCCAGGGACTGTGGGAGGTCTGGGTGACTCAGTGCTGCCACCTGCTGGTGGCTTGCGAGTGCCGGCACCGCATGCAGTCCCCTGAACCAACAGCGGGTGGCAGAGTTTGAAGTGCAACCCGAGAAAAGGAAGCGGCGTGTGATTTGCTTGGCTGGATTTATGGTTTTATGCTTTACAGATGTGTGTCTGGAGATGTATTCAGGAGTTAATCTATCATACACTTGGAAGGGTGGCTGCGTTTCTGCCTTGAAGCTCGACGCGCCTCCCTTTTGAACACGCAGCTTTCCTTCCTGCCTGGCTCTCTGGTAGTCCAAAAATGCAAATGTTTTTCTGTTTACCGTATTAAAACTAAATGTTTTCAATCCCTTTTTAATTGACTTGGTTTTCACTAAGGGCTTTTGGCACAGAGTGAGGGAATCATGAAGGCACATGCAGCACAGGCTTGTGTTTGCCAAGAGGCCAATTTGTGATGCTGTTAACAAACAAATGTCTGGGGTTTTTTGTTGTGTGTGGTTTTTTTTTTTATTTTTTTATTTTTTTATTTTTTTTTTTTTTATTGAATGTTTGCCTCATTTTCTTCTTCCAGAGCAAACGGGACCATCTGTTAATGAGTGTGAAATGGTACTACCGCCAGTCTGAGGTACCTGACTCTGTTTACCAGCACCTAGTACAGGACCGCAACAATGAGAACGGTATGTGCATGCGTGTGTGTGCGTGCATGCGTGCGCGCATGTGTGTTTTACCACTAGCAAAATAACACATGTAAAATATTATCCGGTTGCCACATCCTTTTACTTAACCATCCTTAGCAATGTGTTAGACATCACAGTAAATGACATCTCAAATAAAAGAGGACGTGTCTGCGAAAACACCCCGCTGTCCTCGTTTCCATGGTAACACGCCTTCAAACAAAGGCGGTGCGAAGTGAAGTGCAAATAACCCTGAGCGTAATATCTCTCGGTCCCATGGCCATCGCTGGGCTAATGCATACATCAAGAAGTAATAACAGGTTAGGGCTTTCACCCGGCTTTGTGTCGAGACCGCATTGATTTTAATGCACTCTAATAAAACAGCCAAGAGCGCCTCTGCAGTCCTGTCAGCCTGGCAGACACCACTATCCCTCCCTCCCTCGCTCTCCCCTTCCCTGACGTCACGTCCTAGCCTGGGTCAGGATGACAGACACTCATCCTGCACTGTCATAATGGATCTCTGTAATGACATTCGCTTTTTCGATTTCCACAGTATCTTTGTGGGGACGAGGCACACACTCTGCAGGGAGATGTGTAATAAGCTTGCATTAGGCTCGTACATGGATCTGATTATTGGACTACAGGTCTCCGAGCTGCAGCCCTTAGCCTACAAGCTGCTTTTCCCATTCCTGGATTTACACACATTCGCAGGGATTTCTTGTATGTAATGGAAAAAATAAATAATAATAGTATACTGACCAAATGCATACTCGTTTGCATCAACCCCTGTGTATAGAATTAGTGCTGATACTTGACTGGAGGATTTCATTTAGTACTTTTTACAAGTTCCCGTGTTATTTTACATATGTACATATATGCATATGATGTATTAATGGGTGATTATCAATAATCAAAAAGAGCAATACCTGCATAGTTGAAGACACTCCTACGACACATGATGCGCGTCATGAAATATAGATTTGGCAGCCATCTACTAGCGAAACAAACAAACAAAAAAACTAAAAAGAATTTTACAGTACGTCTAATGTGTCCTTGTCCTTTGTCATGGCTGAAATATTTATAACGGGATGCTAAAATAGTGTCTTGTGACATAAAATATAATATTACATCATTATAATGCCTAGCATTTATTTATTTGGTTTGTGTTTGTGTCTTTTCCTGATTGCCTGATAACAGTCGTTATCTGTGCCTTAAATGTGTTTTTGTTAGTGATCCATATTTGACACTTTCTCTCTCTCTCTCTCTCTCTCTCTCTCTCTCTCTCTCTGTAGACTCGGGTCGAGAACTGGTCATCACTGACCCTGTGGTAAAAAGCAGAGAGCTCTTCATCTCGGACTACGTGGACACGTACCATACGGCAGCCCTTAGGTAACCCACCTGCTGTTTTGGGTCTCCCCCCCCATATGTGTTTTCTTACCCCACAGTCTTCGTGTTGTCATGCTAAGCAACAATTGAGCCTCTCGGTAAAAAACACCTCAGGACTTGACAGCTTTTCCATTATAACATTCTGCATGTGCATTACAGCTCAAAGCAATCACGCTGTTCTTTTCCATGGCCAGAAGAAAAAAAGAGGACAGGCATGCTGATTCTCAGCGTTTGAAACCAGATCTTCCCTGTCTTTTTTTTTTTTTTTTTTTTTTTTTTTTTTTTTTTTTTTCTTCTCCCCCCTAGCCATGTGTTCCATTTTCCTCCCTTTTCCTTTCCAGGGCTTTAACTAAAACCAGCTGGAGAGGCGCACAAAGCCACAGCTCTGAACCAGTGATTTCAGGGCAAATTAGCTGCAACTTCTGCTGCACAAAGGCTCCTTTGATTTGACTTATTACAGGGCTTTTGGTAAACTCTGTGAATTCTGCTAGAATGGTGTAATGCTTGCTTCGGGCCCCTTGTCCTTTTCATCTTCAGAGAAAGGTATTGTGTCTGCGTGCTGAGCACCCAAACCACACCGATGCTTGTTATTTTGAAAGCACAGACATGGAAGTGAGGGTGAACTAATAGCGAGATGCAGTTGGTAGCTCTTGATAGCACTGCTGTGTGTCTGTGCGCACATGTGGGTGGATCCCATGTGCTATCTGTCATCCCTCATTCAAGTCTCAGGCTGAAGAGATAGGCCTATAACAATACCTCTGAATGTTTGTTGTTGGGGTTTTTTGTTTTGTTTTGTTTTTTTTGTTTTTTTCCCCCAGAGTTTGCTCATCTGTGCCTCACACACACGCACAAGAAAACAATATTAGTTCAGCACTGATTGATCTCCCATAGCTGGTAGCGCGCTCGCCTAGATGTGTTTACTTTAAAGCGTGATTACTGTAGAGGCAGGAAATGTATGTGCACATCAACTCGAGACTCATTTGTGTTTGCCGGTTTTATGTTTTGCAGAGGGAAATGTAACATCGCTCACTTCTCAGACATTTTCGCTGCCAGGGAGTTCAAACCACGAATCGACTCCTTCTTCTACATTTTAGGATATAACCCAGAGACCAGGTAAGACACGCTGGGTTCTGTTTTCACTCTATGGCAAAAAAAAAATCTGTATATATACTATATTTGACAATACATAAGAGATAATAATGCTAATAGAGCTCCTACAAAAGAGTGGATTTTGATTAATGTGAATCCTATAAATAACATTTACAAACACTGGCAAATTCCACATAGTCCACATCATAAACTATGCATTTAAATAGCATTTAATGGATGTGTTAGTAATGTAATGGTAGCCTGTTTCACTGTAAAGGAAGTGCTACAGGTTTATTAATGCACTGTTGCTCTGTTGATGACCTTTGGTTTGTTCATTACTTGTCAGTGTATGTATGTTTTTATAATCTGTAGGTATTCTTATTGTAGGTATTTTTAAGTCTGTGTGTATTACATGAGAAACGATTTGTAATTGTGATCTGGTCACTCAGTGGTTAAAGTTCTGGGCTTTTTATCAGAAGGGTTGAATCCCAGTACAGTATTGCCAATCTGACACTGTTGAGCAACACTGTCATGGCCTTGAACAAGGCCTTTAACCCTCATCTGCTCCAGGGATCACACATCCTGCGCTCTTACCACAACTTCCTAAGAAGCTAGAGCATGTAGAGGAAAAACATTCGCTGTATTGGACGTCACAATAGAGGTTTACTTCCTTTCCTTTTCTTTCCTGTTGTCTTTTTTTCTTCGTTCCCCTTTCCTCTCTTTTCCTTGTATTTCTACTTTTCCTGGTATCGTCACATCCATACATAAACACTTTCTAATGGATTTCGGTTGCTTATATAGGGGTGTGTCTGGATGCAAAAGCCTTACGAGATTTTAGTTTTCCTGTTGTTTGTGCTTGATTTAAGGGTACTTTTGTTGTTGTTGTTGTTGTTGTTGTTAGTACATTTTTGTGTTCAGGAAAGCTGCAATCCATTTTTTTTGTTATTGATTATTGAAAGTGGGGGACAGCATGGAGAGCAGCTATCAGTCTGCCATCATAGTACGTAATCAGCGAAGTACACAAAAGGACATCTTAAAGCTTTTGGCAATGTACAATATATGAAATAATATCTAAAATCCTATTTGGAGTTTGCCAGATAAAGTGCTTTGTTTAGGAGCATTTAACCTGCGTGCCAAATTGGTTGGAAGCGACGCTAATTGTACCGATAATAAACATGGAAAGGCAGTAGAGATAATGGGAAGTAATATGTTGAGGAACATGGCACATTCAGGTTTAACTAAATGGTGGCTGAACAACTGACTGACTCGTAATTACTTTTTGTCTTTTGCATTTAAAATGAATAGTTGTATGGGAAGCTTACTCGTATACACCCATTGCTAATAAAAACTTAATTAACTGAATCAGGTGTTAAATTAGGAGTGTAAATAATTAAATTACTGGTCAGCGGAAGAGCCTGTTATCAAGAAGGAACATAAAGCCTTCTTCTATACTACACATTACAGTTTGAGGATATCGCTGCAGCACAGTGGTGTGTATTTCAGGGGGTAGTTATTTGGCTAAACTAAACATGAGTAGCCATGTTGTATTATTGCTGGCAGCTTGGATACATCGCAAACGATATTGGAAACTTGGAAAAGTAACTTCCTTGCTTCCATGTACATCCTTTCTTGCAGAAAGGCAGAACTCAGGGCTCTCGCATGTTCCAGCTGGTCCGATGGGCCAGGGTCTTAATTTTGTTTCATCTGAATAGTGCTTTTCCTTGTCGTCGGAAGTGAATTCGCGTATCAGCATGCTTTATATGAGTGCAGTGATGCCTAACAGCTCTCCTTACACACATTTCATTAGAGGAGAGTTAGCCATTTCTGAGCTTTGGTGTTTATCAAACACCATTATCTAGGGCAAAGTAATCTGCATTTAATTCTGTCTTCCTACTCTGTGTACAAATGTGTATTAATTTAAATATAGAGCTGAACGTTTTACATGATTTGTTAACAAACTCCTCGTAGCTTGGACTAAGTGTTTAGCTTTAGGACATTTGGTGCTCTGATATAAGCTTATACAAATTTAGCCCATTTGCATTTTGGGAGGAATTACCGAGCATGCTGTTCGTTATCATTTGAATACTGATTTACATCCGTGGAGGAACTCTCGGCTATTCAAAATGTGATCCCTATCGGTTGTGCTGAAGGTGACGGATGGCGACGCGCACCAGTCTGCTCGACATGGCATTTGAATGTTATGTAGGAACCCACGTTCAACAGCTATTTGAATCCAACTTTGTGCATAATTATTTGTGGAAGCAGCAACATGTTTGAATTCTATTCCACATTTATTAATAATAATAATAATAATAATAATAATAATAATAATTATCAAAGGCTAAACAACATTTAATCAATAGTCAGAAATAAAGCTAATTAAACTATTTGAAAAACTTCCCAAGGAACTCTATATTTCTATAATATCTCTATATTTGTTGTGTAATTTGATCGTTAAATATTAGCATGCCCTGCTTACATCTACTTACTTAAAAACAACTGATGACACCTTTTTTTTTCTTTTTTTTTAAATGTTTGTGTTAACGATTTTTTTTAATCATCACGCATATCAGTCTCTGTCTTTTTACCTGATAGAAAAGTCACTCGCTGCATCTGAGGACGAGCCTCACTGTCATTTCTTCGCTCGTCTGATCTCGGTTCACTCTTGCATCAGAGGGGAAATGATTGCTCATTAATTCATGACTTCTCTTCTGTCGACTAAATTTCCCATCTGACTGGGTTTCATGAGGCAGTTGAAATATTATCAAGCTATTAACTCTGTACAGAGTGTGTAAGCACACTTCTCCGTTTTAATGATGTTCTGGCAAAGGGGCATCATGGACATTTTGACCGTAACCTGTTAGAAAGAAAGAACAGGCTTATGTTCCTTTTGCTATGACGCACAGCTCTCCAACAACTTGATCAAAGCCTGACTTGGGTAGCAAAGTTTTAGACAGCTTTAGGCATTTCAGGCATCTTTAGGCTTGGGCGTTGTATCTCCCCAGAAGATCAGCAGTTCTAGAAATACTCACACCAGCCCAGCTGACACCAACACTCATGCCACAGTGAAAATCACAGATCACTTTTTTCCCCCACCATGATGGTTGATGTGCACATTACTTGAAGCTACTGTCCTGTATCTGCATGATTTCATGCATTGAACTGCTGCAACACTATTGATTGATTATATAATTGCATGAACGAGTAGGTGTAAAGGTGTTGGTAATGAAGTGATCGGTGAGTGTATATTGTAGTGATGCATTAAACCAGCAGCTCAATCCTTTATAGATGCACCAGTTGGATCCATGTTTGTTGCTATTACTAACACTTGTGTGCAGAAATGTGGGGGTGCAAGAGAGCAGCCACTAGTAATGTGTACATGTGCCGTGAATTTTGGAATTATGAGGAAGTATGAAAAACGTGAATTCTAATCTTTCTGTTTTTCTTCATCTCTGTGTCGCATATAAACAGGGCTGGGTGAAGATGAAATTTGTCTGTTCACACAGCTCTTTACCCCAAATGACAAATGGGGTTGTCCTATTGTAACATGACACGTTTCAAACAAATATATATTTGTTTATTTAATACTTCCATAAGCACACTTTCTATTGTATAGAAGTTATTATATGGGCAGGGCATAGCTCAGGGGGCTAAGACATTGGACTACTGATCGGAAGGTCAGGAGTTCAAATCCAAGCACCACCAAGCTGCCACTGTTGGGCTCTTGAGCAAGGCCCTTAACCTCAAAATGCTCAGTTGTATAAATGAGATAAAAATATAAGTTGCTCTGGATAAGGGCGTCTGCCAAATAACGGTAATGTAATGTATATAAGTTGTAGTCTAAATAAAGGCTCATCATAGATGTGAAGCCTTTCTTTAGTGAATATGGAATAAAGATTTACATATTTCACATTTACTGTAAAGTATATTGGCCAGTGTAAACTGTAAATCCAAATCACAGGCTACTTTTTCACTTCTGTAAACAATTTGCATTCAATAAATTATATTTAACGTTTTTAATAATTGAATAACAAAACAAGGAAGTTCTTCAGGCTATTTGTTTTGTTAAGCTGATGCAAGAAGTGATACTGTGTAATTCCCAATCTACCTCACGTACACCATTTACATTATTTCTAGGTTTCACTTTTTGTGATCAGGAAAGTTAGATATTCATTTAAAAGCTCAATAAATGGTTTTATAATTTAATATATTTTTTTTTCTTCCTTAGAATTGATTAGACTTGGTCTTGTTTACCTTAGATTATAATATACAGGCGCTCCCCTAGTTACGATGGCCCGACTTATGTTTTTTCGACGTTACAATGACTTGCAATGGACTAAAAATTATAAAATATTTAGAAAATATTTAAGATTCGCAGGCAGGCATCACTGGCAGGCCAGCATAACAGCATATGACGTATGATACGTGCGGACGATGCCCAGAAATACGCGGACGATGCCCGGATGTGCGCGTCACTCTCCTTGCGTGATGCGTCACTCACTCTTGCAACTCACGGAGTTAACTTGTGTACTGGTGAACTGTATGGTGCATTACCAAGTGTTTTTTTTTTTTTGTGTGTGTGTGCTTCAAGAGCTAACTTTAATTCAAAAGCATGTCTTCTAAACACCCCAGCATGTCTCCTACAGGAAAAGACTCCTCGACAGGCTAGGCTAAGCTACATAAGATACCTAAGCTAGGCGAAGCAGTGGTTCGACATATATTTTCCACTTACAATGTGTATAGTGGAACGCATCTCCATCATAACTTGAGGACTACCTGTACTGATAGTGTACCTGTGCATTCTGGAAGCTCTGGTTAATTGTGGAGGTGATTTGCATGTTGAGTTGTACACATCATACATATACCTCAGGTACACATCACTGCAAGATAAATATGCAAGCTTTGTTTGCATAGTTAGGGTTTTTTTTCCCCCTAAACAAATGACTTGGATCAGTTTGTGATTTTTAGGTTATGTGTAATTCAGTTGGACCAAATATGCCTTGTCTTAGTTTCTCCTCCAAAGGCATTTTGGGAGGAAGATTAGGATGGAATAAATAATCCACCTTGTTCACGTTCATTACACCTGAGGCAGTATTTCAGGTGTTCTGCATCAGTCATGATGTGTTGTGTCGGTGCGGCAGGCTGAAAAATATCCATGTGGATGTTGAACACAACTAGGGGTCATGTCACTCTGTGTAAATCACCTGACCTAATTGGCTTGCACTGACAGACTGCATAAATCTACAGTCTGGGCTGTAAAGAAATCAGCCCCAGCCTCACTTCTCCATAAGATTCTGTGTATTTTATCATATTCCACGTGGATGCCTCTGTGCTTGGTTCCACAATAGTTTAAAAACACACACACACCCCTTCATAATGTTTAAGGATAAGCAAGCTGATATGGATTTCAAAAATGAAACCTTGTACTGTGGTGTTTTGAGAGACAAGGTGGCTTTATCTCTGTGGGCCATTTCATACCAGTCATCCCTGCTTATAAGTATTAGAAATTTTGAATCGTTTGCCACATATTCTTGAAAGAAAAAAGTATTTTCAGTAATTAATAATTCACAAATACTGAGAGTATTTCACAAATAAGATGCAGCACTACTGATCGGAAGGTCGGGAGTTCAAATCCATGCACTGCCAAGCTGCCACTCCTGGACCCTTGGGCAAGGCCCTTAACCCTGAACTGCTCAGTTGTATAAATTCAATAAATGTAAGTCGCCCTGGATAAGAGCGTCTGCCAAATGACAGTAATGTAATATAACAGTTGAAATAAATAAAGAAATAATCGTAAACCATGAGAACCACCACCATATCCCTCCGCAACCGTCCACCTATGCCAGCAACTACGTATCCACCGCAAAGGTAACATGCATTAAAATCATCTGTTTATTTAATTTACTTTTATTTTTCTATAATTAAGATTATTTTAATTTTATTCTGTTATATCAACACATAAACCCATAATACACTTTAAACACACATTTTGAGGGCTGAAACACATTTCAGTGGGAAAAATTGATTCGGGTCAAGAACAAACCGGTTCACAAACAGTGTCTCGGAACGAATTAAGTTCATGACCGGAGGTTCAACTGTGTGTGTGTGTGTGTGTGTGTATGTATATATATATAATATATATATATATATATATATATATATATGTGTGTGTGTGTGTGTGTGTGTGTGTGTGTGTATATAATATGTATATATATCAGTGGCGGGCCGTCAGGGCCTTCAAGAAGGCGTAGGCAAGGCCTAAAGAAATATCTGAATCACAAACTGATGTTAATTATATTTTGTCCATGAATACTTATTAAATAATTCCA
>JAQMCW010000015.1:8104337-8129336 GCA_030068335.1 Chrysichthys cranchii | reverse complement strand
ACACACACACACACACCCCATGTATACCCATAACGAGGGCAAGAAGGGCAATCCTTCATCATGGTTATGAAGAACATGGTGCATCTGGAGCCCTTCTCCACGGCTCCGTCCCAAACCGCATGCTATAGGCTGTTGAGCATCGAATAGCCTACAAGAGTACGCCGCCGTGGGTTGCCATGGTTACCACAGACAGCCGCGTGCTGTTTCGGACGCAGCCAATACGAGGCTGTGGCTCCCTCTGTTCGCTCCCTTCGCTCCCTCCCTCTCTTGCTCTCGCACTGGTTTGGTATGCGACGCTCCCCGCTCGCGCTCGCCCAGCAGCAGCAGCGGGGATGGAGTGCGCGTTGAACGCGTGTCGGTGTGGAAGGTCGCGGCACATGCTCAGTACCGCCTGTCGGAACGGGAACTGCGCGCGCCGTGTGTGAAGCTGAGGTCATACACATAGACGCACACATACACGCACGCACGCGCGGAGGCGCGCGCGCACACACACGGGCACACATACAACCACACAAGGCACGAGCTCGGTGGAAGCGCGAGCGCATGAGCCTCCATTTTGAGCGCATCCAAAGCGCATAGGCGGAGAAAGGAGAGCTGTGTATCGCGGCGTCTGACGCGGACAGCGTGTCATGTCCGACATGGATGATTTGTTCAGCCCGCGGAGGTAGGTGTGCGCCTCAGACTTCACCTGTTAAGCCGTGAATCTGTCTTCGTGCCACCGCTGCTCGCGCTGTGTGTGTGTGTGTGTGTGTTTGCCCCGGGTTTGTGTCGCACACTGTGCTTTAATAACGCGAGCTTTGTGTCTGTCGCTGTGCGGTTTGTTGCCGTCTTGCTGTCAAACCCGCTCCTAAACGCTGCCTGCCATGCAGAGCTCCAGGCTGATACCGCCTTCCCACAGGTCTCCCTGGGCTCCAGAGGAGTCTCTCTCTCTCTTTCTCTCTCTCTCTCTCTCTGTCTCCCTCTCCAAGAGGAAATGCACGATTGCACGGATTTATTTATTTCTAAGAATAACCCGACAGCTGCTGACTTTTCTACGACGCCTCTCAGGCAGCACATGTTGAAAGTATCGCAAGTCAAAGCCGATGGGAGGTCAGACCCGGAGCTGGAGTCCATTTTGCAGGGCTGTGTGTATTTACAGACAGGGTGACATGGCGCAGGAACCTTCGGGAACAAAGTGTACTCTTTCACAGCACTAAGTAGCGCTACTAGAGTCTCAGGGCCGGAGTAAATAAAGTTGGGACGCTCGCGCTCTTATGTTATGTTATGACTGTGCTGCAGGCGTGCCGGGATTGGATGAGCTTGATGGAGGGGGCGGGGCCAGGCTTGATTGCTGTCCTCGTGCTCGAGTTAAATTATGCAGGCTGCACACTGCTTGTTGTGGCTGATCATGTGCCATATGGGAATTAGTGCAGCTCAGGACTGATGAGTATATGCACGGCGGAGTATCTAAAAAAAATAAATAAAAGAAAATGACGATGCTGTGACTTTAAATCTAAAATTCTTTAGTATGTTATAGCCTAGCTCACCGTAAAGACCCTCACAACACTCAGACAGCCATGACAGTGCTGCTCGGTCCACTATACTGATCTGGCACTTTTCTAGGCTGATAACATTGTCCTGATAACTTTAACTTTATCTTGATGCCCTTGTAAAATTCATTTGCACACTGTTGTCATGCTGTATTCCTTCATTTTTAAGGTAATATATCTAGAGTTATTTTCTTATTGAACATACTAACATGGCCTGACTGAGAACGGCACAGTTTTGTGTGTTCATATTCATGTCAGTTTTCGTGATTAATATTTAAATTGACCATTTCCAATTAAACAAATGATGCGACCTCGATATCAGGGCTCAGGATACGGGCCAGTATTGACATTATCTATGAGCCTCTGTTGGTATGTTGAACAAAGCGTCATACACGTGGTGATGCTGTGTTTAAAGGCAGGGTACTGTGGTTGGTTTTTTTTGTGTGCATGAGCTCTGGTGTGAGTCATCGCTAGTAATTGCAGCATAAAGTACATCAGTGCTTTGAATCGTAAAATGTCAAATCTAGCACTTTCACGGTGTTATATTGGAACATGCGTGTTAATACACAAATGTGTGTACAGTCTGCACTATAAGTATGGTAACGTTTTAGCCCGCTGTGCTCCCTGTACTGTCAGGCTGATTGAGTGTGATGTTGTATTTTACATTTCGTTTACGTAGCGCGCGCACTGCCTTTTTTGAGAAGCATTTTGTTCTATGTGTTTGCGTCGAGACCGCTCATAAATGGCATAAATGATAACTGATGACTTACTAATTACACTCATCCACCAATGTGAGAGAGCAGCATTTATCCTCTGTGTGCTTTGTGTAAAATGTCAAAGTTTACATACGACATCTGAGACCAGACGAACTGTCTGTGCTGCATGTATCTAGATTTACAAGGGAATGGCATGTATGGCTCTGATGATTAATAATAGCCTGCTTTCGCTCTCTCTCTCTCTCTCCCTCACACACACTCCCTCACACACAAAGCTCAAATATGGGTTGTATAAATAAATATCTTGTCATTTTGAGGACACAGAAGAAAGGAAATAATGCAGTTGTGTTTATGAACGTACAGGTCCAGATGTCTGGCAATCTGGCAGTGCACTATTTGTAGTCGAAGTGCCTTTTTTTTTTTTTTTTTTTTTTTTTGTACAGCCTGGTAACAGGTAATGGCAGTGCAATACGACCTACTTTTATGTTACTTTGCTGAAAAAGCAATCATAAGAAATTCTTGTCTCCGAGTGTGTGCTCACATGCACCTGTTGGAGTGTGGTGTAAAAGTGGGTTGTATATACAGCATTTTTGGAGATCTCTTTTGGAGTTACGTCTAGTCTGTTTATTTTCACTGTGCTGCTCTGATTACTGTCTAACGTAGACAGTGTTTAATAATTTGGTGTTGAGTTAATGTTTGTGTGTTAGCACAGCAACAAGCAGCTGCTCGCAGGAGCGGAGTGATTTACTGCCGTGATTATTTTTGTGCCGTCTGCTCTGTTAAGAGTTCCTACAGCTTATTTGCTTCAGCTCGTGTTTGAACTTGAACTGTAGATTTGTTATTGGAACCGAACGGCGCGAGAGTCTGCGTACAGCAGCACATGGCTGCCTGGGGGTCACTTTCCCCTGCTCGAGTTATCAGCTCTGTGCTGCTCAGGCCTGCCAACAGTGCCAAGGCTGCAGCACCATGTTCTGGAGAGTTCCCGGAGTGATTTCTCTCCTGCATCACTTCAGTATATGCACTCAACCTAAACGCACGCTCCTGATCTGCTTTCTTTACACTTAATCCCTGCACTAATCCTACCGTTGAGTGTTTGTAAGCATGTAGGTTCCTCTGCACACTCTGCTTCTGTCTGCAGTATGCTTTCGTGTGGCGTTCCTTCAGTTGACACTGCTTATGTTTTTTGTCAGAATTTACTGGCCGGGGCTGAAGCAGTAACGAGTGTTGTAGGGAGTGTTTATGAAACAGGCGTGAAAGGAAGGCTGTGATTTGAGGCCTTGAGCCGCTACCAGAGGCCCCAACATGCATGCGCACGTGCGTGCACACACACACACACACACACACACACACACACACACACACACACACACGAGAACCACATCTTGGCGTTCCAACCAGCTTCACAGTGATGATGGAGGGTGCTCCGCTCTGGACGCAAATCACACTGACAGATTCTGGGCTCACACTGCGGACGGCGATATGAAAATCGGCGCCGTTGCCCTGGCAACAGAAGGGGGGAAGGCTTTTCGAGGGGAACATCTTGTCATTTTCTTTAATCCACTGCAGCTGGAGATCGGAACACTATTATTAAATTGCGGTTGCCATAGTTACTAGAGGGGGGCTTTGTAACAGCAGTCATTTCAGGGTCCCTCTCCTATCGTATGGTCTGGCCTTTCGGGGGCCGTTTGTACTGTACCTCTGCATGAACAATGAGGCCCATCATCCCCTGCTTCTCGCTGCCTTTGTCCTTTTGTTTAGCGTCATGGCTTCCAGGCCGTATCGTCCCCTCACGGTGCCTGTCGTACAATATTACATTAATCTGGAACAGCTGTATATATCAATGCAGTCATCATCTGATGCTAATTTTCAGCCTGTTTTTCTATTCATGAGTCGTATTCCTTTTGTGCTGTTTGTTGTATCACTTGCACCGCTCGCGTTATGGATGACCGAAAAGTGGAAAATCAGTTGAAATGGCTTTAGCTCCGGTTAGTACAATGAGATGTTTTTATTTAAGGATGAACAGTTAATGATCTTTTAATCATTCGGCTTTCTCAGTTAAGCACGCACCGTCAGCAGTGTTGCGGAGATGAGCTCATATAATATGGTCTTATCAGTACATATATACATAATTTGCCTAACATCGTAATATTATTAAAAAGTCCTTGAATTCCTAGCATGTTATCCATACAGTATAACTAATAGGAAAGACATGTAATTATGAAAAAAGGGGGGGAAAATAGAAAGGAAGAAGGCAGAGCTGCTGAAGAGTCTTGGGAATTGAAGGAGCTTTAATTATTTGCTCCACCCCTTATTCATATGTATATCTTTCTGACCAATCACAGAGAGACGTAGTAGTTTTCTTATAAATGTATCTGCAGACACTAGATAGTGAGATGTTTGTGAGGAAAAGTCTAATCATTTAGACTTGCATTTATAATATGCATAATTAATGTGGTCAAAATATCAGATTCATACAATTTGGACGTAAACGTATCGTATGCACGTATAAAACGTACTTTGTGTTGTCTTTATTGGTTATTTTTTTAAAAAAAATCATTGTGGCTGAAATTTTATTTATTTATTATTATTCAGCTCCTATTTTTTTTTAATTGTTACCTGAACTTTTTTTCCTTTCTTTCTTTTTTCTTTTTTGTTTTTGTTTTGCAGGCGATTAAACAGCACCCAGGGGGAGATTCGAGTAGGTCCCAGTCATCAGGTTTGTTTATACCTGCACTCATACGATATTAAGCATGTTCTCTTAAACCCATTCTAACTCACTGTAGGCTCAATGATACACATCCATATAGGTTATTGCAGGCAGGTAAACGTGTGTTTCATGTTTTATGGTAACTTGACTGCAAAGCACATCTGTTCCTAAAGGTTTAATGTGGATTTGTGTGCAGTGAAATGAATTTCACAGGCTGGTTTAGGGGTGGGCTCGAGAGATGCGCAAATTTGGACGTGTTTCTTGGAAATTAGATGTGGCTTCAGTGGTCTGAAATCGAAAACTGAAAAAAAAGCGAGGTTGTGAAGGAAAATGGATGATGGCGAAAAATACAGAATATCACCAGCGATTACTGGTCGTAGCTTTTATGGAGTATTTTGTCTCTGACGTACTACATCAGTGTGTTCTCATGTGAAATGATTACAGCACTATGTCCCTCTTTAAAAGACTTCAAATGGACGACGTGATGGGAAAGGCACAGAGAGAAATGCAACGGTGCGTGGATTCAGAGCAGTCCATTTAACTGGAGAGATTTAAGATATCCTTCAGTAAGGAAATGAGATCGCGCAAACAGTAATTGAGCCAATGGGAAATAAATGACATGTTGAAAAAATCATTCAAGTGTTAAGCCTCTTCTGTTAAAATTGCACTTCTCTATTCCAAATGGGCTTAATTAAGACTTGACACAGGGAGTTTGGGGGCATTAGGAGTACTGCTCACTTGTTAATGCAGCAATAAAACCTTGTTCGATTACCACTGTGTCAATGTTGTTGATGGATTAAAATAACTCCTGTTATATGAATAGATTTTTTTTTCTTCTTTCACCCTTTGTGGTGTCAAAGTGGAAGCATGAGGAAATTAAATCGAAAGCTTCCTGACAGACATTTGAATAGGATGAAGGGATTAGTAGTGTCCACTGGTGGGATGAAAATGGGATGTCACAATATCTAATGTAGACCACACAAAACTGGATTTATGTAATTATACACATAAGCAGTGACAGGACAATCCAGCATTCTTTAGTTCCACTTAGTCCCCTTAGAGCACGTGTCAGACTCCAGGCCCACGGGCCACATGTGGCACGTAAGTGATTTATCTTTGGCCCGCACGACAAAATGTATTTATTATTAGAGCTGGCCGCCAGTATATCGTAACGCATCACTGTAATACTACGAATCCCATAATACATTGCCCGTGCGTCGGCACGTCAATCACGTGCCCGTGGAAGTGCGCTCCACTCGTTCATCAGCAGTCATCACGGACATGTACGCTACAGTAAAAGCTTTTAAAACCAAGCTGCGCCTGTGGGAAACTCAGATGCTGCAGGAAAACTTGAGCCGTTTTCTGGACTGCCAAACAATGAAGGAGCAGGTCATCGCGCCGTTTTTCCAACTACAGTTTGCTGAAAAAGTCTGCATACTTGGTGCTGACTTCACATGGCGATTTGCTGATTTTGAAGCCCAAAAAAGCAGGTTTGAATTGCTCAGTAATCCGTTTGCAGCTGACGTGGAAGCGCACCATCAAACCTCCAAATGGAGTTGATTGAGCGCCAGTGTAATGACACACTGAAGGCAAAATGAGAGTCTGTGGGCGCTGCAGAGTTTTCACGTTTCATCCCCAAGACAATGCCCCAGCTGCGCTCCCAAGTAGCTCAGACACTCGCCGTGTTTGGCAGCACATACCCGTGTGAACAACTGTTCTCTTTGATGAAGATAAATAAAACTTCACACAGGAGTCGTCTTACTGATGAACACCTTCACTCAATCCTGAGGATTTCCTCAGCTCAGAGTCTGAGCCCAGATATTGATGAACTTGTATCCAAAATGAGACGCCAAGCATCTGGCTCAGAATAGTGAGCAGCCCAGGGCAGAAAACTGTGCTTTGACTCGCTTTCATTTTTTAATGCAGTTTCATTTTTGCATTTTTTTTTTCTCCTGCTACTACAAGACATTTGATTTTTCTTTGAAGTAAATTACTTTTGGCTGTTGTTTGCCTGAAGAAAATGTTTTTGCTTGAAATTACTCTGCAGACAGATCCATAATAAATTCATAAAACTAATTTTATTTATTTATTATTTCTTTTTCATTTTTTCAAGATTAATGTTGTTTTATAGGCAATCATCTATAGGCCTTGTTAGTTACAGGTTCAATATGTGCAATACGGTTGTTTCACTGAGTTTTCAATAAACTTGGCTCTTGACTTGTAGCAATCTTTTAATTTCGGCCCACTGTCTATTTGAGTGTGACACCCCTGCCGTAGAGCAAGAGGTCACTGCAAATTAATGCATAGTTTTTCTCACTGATGGACCTTTTTATACGAAGATCTCATACAGGACAACTCTGCCCCCAAATACAGAAAGCCTACAAGGCCTCACTGAATGGTGGTTCGATAAGAATAAAAAAATGCTTGTAAATCATTTGCTTTTATGTTCTCAGCCACCAGATCTCAACCAAGCTGAACACGTTTGGGAGAATTTGTAGTAACGGCACAGCATCCTCCAGCGTTAACGTTTAAAACCCCAATTTAGGGACTAGCATTAGGAAGAGTGGTGGTCATTTCTCCAGTACATTCCCATAGGCTTGTAAAATCTACACACCGAGGCAGCTCCTAAGACCATACTAAACCACTTTTATTTTTTTCCTTTAATATTTTAAATATATTGTATGTGAAGACAGATGGCATTAGATACGTGTGGCCTAAATGATTCAATTACAGGTTTTAAAAATCATTCAGCCCTCATCATTTGCTCTTCCCATCCACTAGCCACAGAGGGACCACACTTGGAAATTGATGTTTAGCATTAGCTACTTGTGCTTTTTGTGGTTTGTGTGTAACACTGTCTCAATGATTTAATAGGCCAAGCTCCCAGAGCTGCAGCCTTTCCCCTCTCCCGGAGGCCAAGTGACCGAAAATGAGGAGCTGGTCTGGATGCCGGGAGTCAACGACTGTGACCTGCTCATGTACCTGCGAGCAGCCAGGTGAGCTCACATGACCCTACCGACATGTAGTGACAGATTAAAAGCAATCTAACTGCTTCTCTGCTTTCATATGTGTATAAAGGCATTTTGCTTGTGTGTAGCTGCTTATAGGTTTGGTTTTTTGTTTTGTTTTGTTTTTTTTGCGTGTATGTGCACAGGAGCATGGCAGCGTTTGCAGGGATGTGTGATGGAGGCTCGACGGAGGACGGGTGCCTGGCTGCTTCACGCGATGACACTACACTTAATGCATTAAACACTGTAAGTTGATTGTTTTGTGTGCACCTATGTAAATGATGTTTGTTATTAAATGTATCAGCGTAAATCGCTATTAAGTATTGTGTTTTGTAGAAATTCACAAACCATTCCAGTTCTTGCAACAGATCCTTAGTAACCAAGGCAACACGTATAAATATCAGAATGATGAATCCCACATTATTACCTCCGCATATTAGCAACGCTCCTACAAAGCACAGACAGATTTATTGCTAATTGCTTTTAGCATGTTGGATGCAATAAAAAGAAGAACCAGGCAAGGGGATATATATATTTTTTCCCTTTAATATAACAGCCCAAACATAACCGAGTGTTGGAATTGCTCTGCTTATAAATTTAATCCGCTGTCAGCAAGATTCTGCTATTTTATGAGGTATAAAAAGCATAACTGGTAATCTGTCAGTGAAATGGCCAGGGACGGTATTGCGGCTCGGTCTGTTTATGGTTTATGTGGATGATGAATGCGTTTCGCTTTGCGCTGCTCAACAAGTCTCTAATACTGACGCAGGAACAAAGCACAGCTTTGTATTCTGACCCAAACGCCTCAGTTTCACTGAAATGTCTAGAAAGAGGAAACAGCGTTATAGATGTGCTGTTGAGGGTCAGATCATCAGATTTCATCGTGTTATTTAAAAGAATAAAATGAAATCTAAGATACAGCGCAATCAGTGATTGTACCCAGGGAAAAGAAAGCTACGGTTCTAATCAGTTAAATATTTAACTGTTATTTAATGCAGGGGCTCTTTTCCTGGAGGGCTGTCCAGCATGGTGTGCTGATTTTTCTAGTCAGACATCAACTACACCTGGTAATTAACCGGTTAGTCAATTTAAATGAAAGGGGGAAACCACTAGAGTGTTAGACCCCAGTCCTGCAGGACTAGATTTGTGCTCCTCTGATCTGTTTCTGATTTTCAGACATTGTGCAGTTGATATGTTTCACCACAAGGGAGCGCAGGTGAAAACCTGCACCGTTACAGTTGTCGAGGGGGTAAAATAAGCTAACGATGGACGTCACAAGCAGTGACCAGTAAAAAGAAATGTAATGAATACTGTCTAATTCAGGTTCATCAGAGAACAACCTCAGTCCTGTGTTTTGTGTGTTTGGAAACCATGAGGCCACCAGAAGCAGTGAGAGGATTAGAGTGCAAAAAGTTTAGAACCCAATACTGTATGTAACTCAACTCATCCATTTTGTAACACTGTTCATTTCTTTGTAAAGCTGCGTTATATGTTTAAAGCATATGAGCAAATTTCTGTCTGCATGTTTAATGTCTGTTTCTGAATTAGATCCAGTAATTACTTATAGGCTGTAATTCGTGGCCCATCAGTTTAATATTCTAAATGAGCCCTGCCATATTGTTTTATTACCATTTCAGTGTTTTCTCTTAATTTGACTGGGGGGGGAATCATCCAGGAAAACACAAAGGCAGCAATTAGGCCAATCCGATTAGCTCGGTTTAGAAAAGCCATAATGTACTCGTCAGAGGAGCGGTGTCGTAGGGATAAGACCACAGGCATCAGGAAGAGTCATTTTCTCTGCTGTTAATTTTTTGAGAGGAAAGTGTTTAAGAAAATGATGTTAGAAGGACTGTGTCTCCAAACTGGAGTGATTACTGCACAGTATTTTGCTTACAGAGTCTAATCGTTAATGGTAATGGCCCACGTCCCACTCGTTATTCCATTTAGAGTACAATAACACTTTGTGGTCTGGAATAATCGAAGTCTGCCTTTTTTATACATAGAAATAATCCAGTCATTGACTCTGAGAACTTTTTTCTGTTCATAGCGACTTTAAATATATTTGCTTTTGTAATTCTACCCAACTTTTTTTTTCCCCCCTAACCCTTATACTGACTTTCCACAGCTGGATTCTGCTGATTTTTAATTAAAAAAAAAAAAATGGGGCGTAATTTGTCCTACACAATTAGGTGTCCACTAGCAGAGACGCAGTGAAATGAGATGTCCCTGGCAGGCCTTATGTGTAACAGCAGATGAAGACAAATTGCAGAAAATCCCTCTGCTATTTCCCACATTTGCTCGCTTTTTCCAGGAACGCCCACAGGCGATCGAGCACACAGAGCACGACTGGCTCTGCCTTAGGAAAGACCCAGGCTCTCAGGGTGGAATGTGCTCGCCTTACTTCAGATGAACACATACACGCACTTTTTTTTTTTTTTTTTTGTTTGTTTTTTTTTTGTTTTTTTTTTTTAGCTACAGTGGACTGTAATTGCATCGAACACCTGGTAGCTAACGCTCCACGACTCATGATGCATCATGATAATTCCTCTTCTTCCCGAACAAAACCGAATACCGAAGAAGGCATAAACCAATGAACTCCAAATGCAGTAAACATGGCATTTCCATTCAGACCGAAGAGGGGAGAGAATTAATGCTGTCTGCGGTTCACTGTTTCTTGACCTTTTCCCCCCTCATTTGCAATTCCAATGTGTTTTCGGAAAGAACTCTCTCAGCCTGATACCTGCTCGCCTTTGACAGGCTGTTTTGTTTCAGCCTCACATGTAATGATTTTTGATATTGGCTCCAGGTTTGTGCGTTGGTCATGGCAATGAGACAGTGGAAATTGTGGAATTTTTTCCCCCCTCCTCATGGCCATGAGAATTATCACCAGAACTGAATAATGTGAGATAATAGAATAAAATAAAAGTAGCTGCATTTACAAGCAAAGAGCGAACACTTGAGCTATTTATTTTTGCCTTTATATTACATTACGTTACAGCAAAACTCAGTTGGATTCTCAAAACTGATTGGTCAGACGGTGGTGATTTAATTTTCTGTAACAGTAGCTCTGAATACAGTGCCGGCTATAATTCAAGTCCACAGGATTATATTAATATATTTACCCTTTAATGTTATCGTTTCTATAGTAACAACACATGCACAGGGATTTGCACATGAGCCAACACGAAATGGATTCAAAAACATGTTTAATAAAGAAAACCTCTACAGGAGACATTTGTTTCACATTTATGGGAGGAGTTTCCAAAGTGTCAGCACTTTGTTATAGTCTTGTTAATTTGGAGAGAGAAGACGTTAATATGAGAGGCTGATGAAGGAGAAACATTTTGTAGCATAAGCGACATCAGGAACTACTTGCGTCTTAGACTTTACATAACATTAAACATAACTGGAAATAGGAACTCTTTGTAACATGCTGTATAGGAAAATAACATTAATAACTTCAGTGTGGCATCAGTAACTGTACTCCTTGTCTCATTGTTGATCATTTTCCTGAAAGGGCATGCCGTATTTTATTTCTTACCTATTATACATCATCCATACAGACATTTGTGTATTGTGTATTAAAACTCCCAGATATCAACTTGTCCTGTATGTTAATACGTGTATGCATTTCCTTTGTTTGTTTTTGGGGGTTTTTGTGAAGCTTGATAAAGGGTTACCTACAGGAAGTATATTTCAAGTTGTTGGAGTAGGATGTGTTCTGTTCCATGCTTCCTGGCTTTTGCATTTCCACCCCAGCTGTCCAAACTTCATCACTCTGACACACTTATAGAAGGCCAATTACAGACATTCCACTAGCTCTTTCACTCACAGCTAAGCAAGGGATATGAAAGTGGCATATTTAAATAGACTCCTCAAAGTAGAAGTCCGAATTAATACCTCTGGGGTTTTTTTTTTTTTTTGCAGCTTCACGAGAGCAGCTACGATGCCGGGAAGGCACTGCAGCGTCTGGTGAAGAAGCCTGTCCCCAAGCTAATCGAGAAGTGCTGGTCTGAGGACGAAGTGGTAAGAGAGGAGTTCATTTTCTGAAGGAGGGGGCTGTTTCGTGCGAATAGGCCACCTCGTAGCAGTGAAGTCCCCTAGAACATGGCAGCTGCATCCTGTTTATGGGTGCTAAATAAATATTCACTATGAGACAGAGGGAAGAGCGCAGTGCTGCAAGAAAGCAGTAGACCCTTTAAAATACTTGAGTTGATATTGTTCTCAGTTTAAGGAGCCTGAGAGCTAGGAAGATTTTTGCCGTAAGGCGTTTCTGGAGGCTGGTAATGATTCCTTGATGATTTGAGGCCTGCTTTTTTTTTTTCATTCTTTCTTTTGAAGCCACTCCAGGCTTGTGTGTTTTAAACGCTCAGTAACATGTGGTTCTGTGTCCACACCCAATGTTACTGAGACACTTCATTCATAAAGAAAGCCTAAAATACCCCCCCTTCTTTCTCTCTCTCTCTCTCGCTCGCTCGCTCGCTCGCTCTCTCTCTCTCTCTCTCTCTCTCTCTCTCTCTCTCTCTCGCTCCCCAACTGCTTGTGAAAGTGTAGTTGGAGGATCTTGTTAAAAATGTGGCTTTCCATTCACAGGGAAAGTACCTAAAACTTTCTTTGACACTTAGGGTGGATTTAGAATCAAGCTGTCTTAGATGTGGTTTTTATGCACAATCAAGCTATAATAAGTTTGCTGATTAAACATGATGTTGGCGTCTGAATAAAGCTGATACAAGCAAAACTGTGGGTAACCGAGACGGAGTAGCTTTCCTCCCCCATCACAGGTGCTTGCTAAGACTACGTCATGCATGCAGGTATGACATTAGGAGCTTTTGATTATGGTCAGTGGCTAGCTTGTTAGCGTTTAAGTAGTCGACATCTATACTTGTAACTATTCTTCCATCCTCTCTTTGGGCAGTATGGAAAAATTTCGGTGCCAGCAAGTCCATTAAAAAGAATCAGCGACTTTGCTGTTTGGGTATTGATCGAGGCCCGGGCGTTTTGGAGTGCACCGTAAACAGTCATATTTGGATGTCTGTAGTGTAGGCTGTAGAGTTTGTGTGAAGCAAAGTGTGTAACAGTCTGTCTCAGATGAATAATACAGGGAGGAGATGAATAGTGTATGAGAGGTGGCCTCGATTACTTCACCGTTGGTCTTTTATGTGTGTGCATGCCTGTGTTTGTGTGTGCATGCTGCCGGAGGGGTTGGAGACAGGAGGCCAGAGCCACGTCGCACACACACACACACCACCTCCCCACCGCCGCAAAGCCAAGGACACCACTCCCACTGATCTGATTTCAAGTTGTGCCTTTGCAGCTCTGAGAGCCTAGAGGGACAGGTGTAAATGTAGCCCTGACCTTGGCACTCATACCAGCCCTGCCTGCTGCTCCTCATTTATTTATTATCGGCCCCTGCTTTCCCTTCACTCTCCAGCTCTCTTGCATGACTGTTTTCTCTCCCTTGCTCACTCTTTCGCTCTCTCTCAGCCCTCCGGACCCAGGCCTCATTATTCCACCACTCCTTTTTGAAATGTGAATAAAAGTGACAGTGACTGGCACTGAAATGACAGAATTGCCCCCCTCTTCAGGGTCACCTTTCACCACTGTCTGTCTCGCTCCACCCCCTTGAGCAAGTGAGCAGCGGGCGTTTCTCTCTAAACTCTGCCTCTTCGAGACTACCCGCTGAGCCAGTTTAGTTTGCATTCTCCCACATCCCTCCGTAAGCAGAGTCAAACATGGCACTCGATGCCTGATAGCACCCTTTAAACTAACAATTTTAGTAATCGTTATTTCACGGCCTGCTTCCTCTAATGCCCAGACACGCCTTGATGTTTCTGCTTAGTCCAAGACGTCATCACCATTTACCCGACAAGCGCAGTGGAATTTTCCATTGGAAGCGTACAAGCTGGCATGGCGGCAGTCCCGTCGTCATACTTGGTCTGTAATCTGAGCCTCTACCCACTCCGTAGCCCTGCTGTGTATTATCACACTGCTTGTCAGGCGGTGATGAATGACGGCGTGAGGTCTTGGATAGCACGAGTGCCTTGTGAGGCAACGCTGTTGTCGTGGCCCCCCTGTGGTGAGAGCATGGATCTGCTCATCCTGCTCACCAAAACCCCCTGGAAAAAAAAACCCCAAACACCACCTCAGGGTCTGTGGATGAAATCGAGAAAGGGATAAATAGTTCAGCAGAGAGTGAGTGAGTTGGTGGGTGTATGTATGCGTGTTTAAATTGCAGGCACAATCCCAATCTCAGAACACTTTCCTGTGGCCGCTGAAAGCGCCCACCCACCCTGAAGTTAATTTAGCCTTTTTCTAAGAGGTGTCTTCTCTCCCTCACACTCCCTCAAAGCAGGTTTTGTTTGTGCCGTGATAGCCAGATTTAGAGAGTTTTTAATAGCACTTTGAGTTAGGCGAGGCAGGAAGGGCACGCTACCATGTTTCCTGTCACCTTTACATTTACGCAGAAGCTGGGCTTGCTGAGTTGTTGCACAGTTTTACGGCATGCACAAATGCGAGCACTATGACTGAGCCAAAATTTCTGTTTCTACTTTCACGTGGTGTCGTACACAACCTGATGAATATGATTGTTTCAGCCGGTTTAGTAGGTCATGCTCTTTTTCTGTTGTGGTTTGTTTATTATACAAGGTTCAAATAGGCAGGATGTGGGCTGTCTTACATTTGCTTTTGTGGTTGTTTTGTGTGCGCGGATGTGATCGTTGTCACTTTTTCTCTCGTGACCCTACATGTTTGGGTGACTAAATTTATCCTGCAGTCTTTCCACCTCGGCGTAGTCGTTCAGCCTTTGCAAAAGGTCAAGTGGTGATTTCACAAGCCTGCTGTGTATTTAGACAGACCTCACTTGAAGAGGTATTTCTTTGAAAATGTTTGGACCACCACCGCGTCTCTTGCGTTTGAAGCCCGCTCATCTTTATCTGTCACCATCTTCTTTCTGTAAACGCTCGTACCATTTTTGTAAACCAGTTTTTCAACTTCCAACAATTATTGTTTAAGCCGGAAGTGTGCTCGAGTCACAATGGCCTTTTTACTTTTCTTTTTCCTTTCTCTCCACGATCCTTCTTTTACAATAGTGTACTGTTGAGCAGAGAGAGAAAGGGAGGGTGTGTGAAGCAAAAACGGGGGGAAAGAGCCAGCTCTCTGGAACAATTTTAAAAAAAAAAATAAAAAAAATAAAAAATAAGCCTGTTGTTTCAGCAGAATGCGCGCCTGGTGATTTGGTAACCCTCCCCTCCTCCTTCT
The DNA here is from genome assembly GCA_030068335.1 of Chrysichthys cranchii. NCBI lineage: Eukaryota > Metazoa > Chordata > Actinopteri > Siluriformes > Claroteidae > Chrysichthys > Chrysichthys cranchii. Next base: position 8,114,119 of record JAQMCW010000015.1, on the reverse strand, counting down.
CTCGCTCCCTTTACTTTCTCCCTCCCTCCTTCCCTCTGGCTCTCCCCGCCTCCTCTCTGCCTGGTCGCCTAGCAACCCAGGGCTGGAGCAATCGTGGCGGGGCCAGAGCGATTCAGCGAGCAGATTGGAGGATGATTTATTAGCTGGGCTCAGAGAGCAGCGAGCCCAGGCAGCTGAAATGGAGCCTTAAAGCGGAGCCGACGTGCAGAGCTCTGAGCTCGAGACGGAGAACGCGAGAAAATGATAAAGTGGTGCGTAGGGCTCCGCAGACACCCGAGCAGTGTAAATGCTACAGTAGGCATAACGTAATTACGGAGACACAATCAGGCCAGCAACAACAACACAGGTGCAGGCCTGGCAGGTATAATTGGTTTTGGCCTACCGGTCAGGAACGGAAACCCCTCGAATGATAGTGGCAGATTCTCTGTTAATGTGTTTAACAAAATACTGAGGGACAGACCCATGACCTGCATGCTGCTGTTTTAGGGCCTGATTAACACACGAGGATGTCGGATACCTACATGTAGAAGAGCTGGTTATCCTGCTCCTACTGGTCCGGCTCTGATTGCCAGTAGTTGTGCCAGATGTTAGCCAGGCTTGTGGTATAAGAGGCACAATGGAGCAGTACACCTGGGAAGCCACACGCTTCTCATTTATGCTTTATTTTTATTTATTTTTTTGACCGCTGTTATTGTAAGGCAGACCTTAAAAATTCTGCTTTGTTGTTTATTTTTAACATCTATTATGTTTTTGATTACAAGAGAAATTCGAACCACAGGTCTTCAGCAGTGCTCCACCTACTGGTTAATCCATTACACCTCCCACCACATCAGTCTGATTAAATATTTACTTTCTGGCACTGACCTTTTTTTTCCCTCCCGTTCGAGTCTGAGCATGTTAATCTGCTTCTGCCTGGCGAGGAAAAAGCAGATCTGATAGCGCTCATATTTTCAATTTGCTGAATTAGCCTTTTCATTATCTCGAGGAGATGCAGTTTGGTGTGAGTTTTAAGAGAGCTTTGAAGGGGAAATATCATAAAAAGAAATGCCCCCACCCTGTCAAAGATTGTTCTTTTAAAAGCCATGTGTAAACACTTCCCTAGTTACATAACCATAGCAGACTGTATGTGCTTTAACAGCCAATAGGAGCTCCATGTCTGGTTTTGTTGGTGGCTTGTCTCCGTGTATTTGTCTCCTGAACCTTTCTGCACATGCACACGCGCGCGCACACACACACACATACACTGCTCCAGTCGTCCTCCTTTCTTGCGTTTTTTTTTTTTTCTTCAGGTGGTGTCTGTCTTGCCGTGCTTCGAGTACATTTAATAAACCGTCTGGTTCCCCCCCCGAAAGGCAGCACCGAGGGGGCTGGGGTACTAATGAGAAAGGCAGATGTAAAACTGCAGGGCTAACACACACATGCCCAAACGCACACATAAAGGCAGCTCGAGCGGTGTGATTGCACTCAGTGCACGCTTGAGTGACGGAGAGCCACCATGCAGAGCAGAACTCCACTCCAGGTTTTACACGCTGCCGCCAAACAGAGGCTTCCTAGCAGAAAGATCACATGTAAAGCCTTCCCCTTTGTAGTGGAGGAGCAGAGAGTGACAAGCTATTTCTTGCTCATAAAAAAGCGTCGCACCTTTGGGGACTTTGTGGATTTGCGCCTCAGATTTTCCTCTACCTGCGAGTGGACTTGGTGAATTGGAGCGTGCTCCGAGCGGACTTAAGCAGGTTTTGTTCGGCGGAGTTAGTTGGTGGAAAGCTTTGGCCGAGATTACTGTGGAGCGGGGCTCGCCTCTGGAACAAGAAAGTAAATCTGCTGCTTGTCTGGTTCGTTGGTTATGAATGTTTTCTGCCTCTGCTTTTTTACGGCTCACAGTCTGTGGCTTTTAAAGGAACAGAAATGTTTCTGCCCAAGAGGAGAATCTTCTTTCATATTTCTCTAGCTGTTGTATTTACATCGAGTGAAGTTTATTCGTTGGCTCTTTTAACTGTCGAAAGTTATTTATTTATTTTTTTCTTCAAGTAAAGATTAGACATTTTGAAGCCTGCTAAAATTCTACAAATAAAGCCAAAGTCATGATCTGTGATTTTTATGTAGGTGAGTGAGGGTTTTTTGAGGGGGGTTTTTAAAACTCCTCACAGAAACAGAGCTTCTCTTTGAAGTGTAAGTATGAGTATTGCTCGATCAGGAAAGGCGTGTTGAGATTGTCCGTAGCTTACTGAAGTTCACTTTTCACTGAACTTCAGACGCCTCCAGTGTGCAGTTAGCAGGTTGTTTCGTTCTGTTTCAGATAAAATTGCTTTCACGGACGCTCTTTATGGTGGATTAGTCCAAGCACTCGTTCCTGCTTTTGCTGTCATTTTTTTCCCCTTGTGCTAACCTTTTAGTTCTTACACCATGGGTAGATAGTGAGTTACTTGTATTTACGGTATAAGGTATTTGTGTACATATAAAAACGTTCATCTGATTTCCCATGTCTTTTTTTTTTTTCCTGTGCTTTTTGACAAACAGAAACGGTTCATAAAAGGACTGAGACAGTACGGCAAAAACTTCTTCAGGATTCGGAAAGAGCTGCTACCAAACAAGGAAACAGTAAGTCACTTTCCCTTAATTGTTAGTTTTGGGTTTTTTTTTTCTTTCTTGGTCCTTTAAATGAAGTCACTTTTGCTTTCGTAGTTCCCCCCCCCTTCTTTCCACAAGTCAGAACGGACGCGCTGCAATCAGATCACGCTGAACCTGGACTAGTGAAAGAAATGAGATATTAGTAGCTCACAGATGGAAAGGGTGCATAGATATTAGATTTAACAGTAAGCATATTAGGTTGTTGGATGGTTTCCCGAGAACAGTGAGCACACTGTGTTTGCAACCAAAACAGAACGATGACTGTTTACGCAGTGTTGCTGAGGAAGGTGCTCTTTATATCTGTGCCTCAGAACTGATAATTCTGCCGTTTTATCACCTCTCCATCTCCTCCTTCCACTTGAGTCTGAGTGTAGCTGTGCTGCATTAAAAAAAAAAAAAAAGAAAACAATATTAGCTTTAACTGTTAAATTTGTTTAAAATAATGCATGTGTTGTACGTTTGAGCGCTGTATGCACCCAAATGCTTTGCTTAGTAAAATATTAATGTAGCGCTATTTTACATTTTCCGAGTGCCAGTGTCTCAGAATTTGCATAGAAAAAACTAGTTTAAGTTGGGTCTAGAACAAACAGTATTTAAATACAAAAAAGTTTCAGGTTGTTTTTGTCCAGAATGTGCAGCTCACTGTTTATATATCGAACATGTTATTGGATGCCCGTACCCCGACTGGCAGATTAATTTCACTGGGATTACAGAAGATTTAGGCACAGAGATGTTGAACCTGAGGAATGTGTTGTGGTTGACGGTCGACTTGATCTTCATTACCGCCACTCATGTACATCATAGCTTGCATTTGTTGGCATGTCATTTTAACTAATTCACCAATTGACAGATGTAATCCCGCGCTCTTGTGTGTGATTTAGCGAGTATACGCCATTGGGTCTTTTTTTTTTTCTTTTCTTTCTTTTTTCAAATTTATTTATTTATTTTAAATAGGCTAACATGATGTGCGTCACTGTATGTATAATCTCAGATCTAGTACCGTAATCTAACGGCGCATCAGAGCGTGTCTCTAGAAATATCTTGGGGTGGTTTTTTTGGGGTTTTTTTTTAAGCTCTAATGCCTGTAGCACAGTTTGAGAGAAATCCATGTTGGCTCTGACATAAACCACGTTTGTCATTTAAAGGTCAGCTGTTTGCCTTCTCTGTCTCACTGTTTTTCTGGATCCTGCGTAACATCAGCGAGTCTCAAACAAACGCTAGTGTATTGATTTAACAAGGCCGATAAAGGCATTAAAGAAAATCCAGGTACAAAAGGAACCAATGCTGAGACATCGAATTCAGAGCAAATAAATATTAACCAAGGGAGTGTTGACACAAGCGACTATATGTTTGACTAGAATAGCAGCTCAGCTTCATGTTCAGATTCATTACTAGTTATTGCTCTGTTTACCCTTTCACTGTGGCACAAAGACAGGGACGTTGTCCTGTAATTAAAGTCTGGTAATCATAGAGTTTGATAGAATTTATCAGAAGATTATAAGCAACTACAGGAGTATTAGGATTCTAAATAGATGGCCTAAACTCGACACATTATATCATTTGTTACTGGTTGTTGTTGCTTATGTTATTCCACAACTTGATTAACACACGAGTAAGGTGGCTGAAATAATAAGTCGTCAGGGGGATTTAATCGTGTGGTGAAGACAGAGGCAGCCCAGGGTTGTGAGGAAAGTTCAATATTAGACACTGAGGACAAAATCCAGTGCTGTCTTGCAGCTAAAACCCTTCTTTGCTTAAGCATGAACTTGCTTTTGTTCTGAAAGTCACTCTGCTGTGCCAGTGCCAGTCTGTGCCCTAAGGAAAGCTAGAAGTATTTTCCCATAAGTCTGTTCTCCTTCTCGCTGTCTCTTGTATTGTTTTTATTCATAGGTGACTTTTTAAGTACAAGGTTGCAAATGTTTAGTGGAAGTCAAGTTTGTGGCTTTTCACACCTTGAAACCTTGTGCTGTTTTGTTGGGAGGTTTTGGGGGGGGGTTCACCACCAGCTTGTCGCATAATGATTTTTGCTAAACAGCATCCTTCCCAGCGCAGTTGTTCTACAATTCGCGACTTGTACACAGCTTGTTAAAGTGCCGGGCCTACAGCCAGGACTACAGAGGGCGATACAGTGCAGCGCATCTGTCTCTGCCTCTCCCCTCTGCTCTTATTAGCTGGGTTTCTCATAAAGAGCTGGTGCCAAGAGTAAGCGCCCACTGCTGTGCAAACACACCAGGCCTGACTAGCTCTCAGGAATGCTTTATATGAAGGCAATAAAAGGGGAAGCTGGGGAAGTGGGTGTGTTGCCTGACCGTCGCTGTTCTTTTCACCGCCACCTTTTCCTCCACTCAAAAGATGACGTCATGGAATCACTTGTATACCAGTGCGAGAAATGTTCCTAAACATCCCCAACGTGCTTAGTCTACAGATAGCAGATAATTCCTTTTGTGTTTTGTTTTTCCAACACAACTCCTCCCTCGAGGCCTTGTGGGAGAATCGAGTCTCGCTGCCACTGTGTTACTCAACTCTGCTTTTATCGATTCAAGTCTGAGTGATTTTGGCACACGTCTTTTTCTCTTGCGTCGTGTCGTGTATCACACTTTCTAGATAATGTTAATTCTGTTTAAGTTGCTTTTTTTTTCCAGGTTAATGATGGATCCTTGACTATTTTCCAGCTTCAGTCGTTAAAAAGAGAGGAAGTAGTATGTAATGATGTTTGGAAGTACGCTGTTTTGCCATTATAACATTTTCTCCAGTCACCACTCAGCCCTCCTTCAGGTGTATTTCAGCCACTGATTGTATTTAGAAACCTGCTGCTCTGGAGAAAGAGCTCAACCTAATTGGTCTCGTCAAATACGAGGTAGCTAAGGTATGAAGGAGGTGAGAAAGGCTGCGGGAAGACTGTAACAAACAAAAAAAATCAGCCTCCTTCTCTGCAGCCTCACGGCACTTGCATTCGGCACTACAAGCAACGCACAGCCTCAGGATTTGCAATTTTCAAGCTGACTAAAATGATTTTTATTGCTTCAACCTTGTAGCAGATGTTTTCTCTGATGTGATCTGTATATGCACCAAATTAAATTCACGGCAGTGTCGTCACCCGGCTGCCTTCGGCCCCAGAGAACTTCACGTAATTGCACACTAAGGATCGAGCACCAATTTAAAATGTTAAAATTGCTGCCACAGTTAAGAGCAGCTGTCTGTGGAAAAAATAGCTTGCTTGTTTTTGGTAAATGAGGTTGTTTATGGAAAATGTCATTATACAAGAGATCTTTGAATTCTCTCCAGCAGCCAGTAGTAGTTCTTGTTCTTCTCCTCACCTCACATTTGAAGAACAAATGCCTGATCTGCAGTTCTGACAGTCCATTTTGAATACATCTGGCTCTGGCTCGTTTGGTGCAGTTCTGTGAACAAAGCGATGGCTATTCGTGTTGATCTTTGGGATTAGAGCGAACAGCCCCTGTCAAAGTCACGCCATAGCTGTATATTTTCTTCTGTTGGCAAAAACGCTTACAGCAGGGAAACACAAGTGCTGATTCTTGCGCATGTACATCTTTGACCTGTGAAAGCAGAGCCTATGCATTCTGTTCCAACAGGAACCAGGGGTTCAGCAGGGATTAACCAGTTATAACATCCTTTTACTCTGTGCTGCACCAGCCAGGGCCACTCGGTTGTTTCCCCCCTCACCTTTGCTTGGTTTAACCTCGAAAGTGGGTGTCCATATTTAAGCAGAACCAGGTTTCACAGTGCGGTTCTGAGTTTTGCTGCCTCGACCTCAAGGCGAGGATAGATTAATGCCTAACCTAGCTGTCGATGTCTCTTCAGGACAGTTTCCTTTGCTTTTCGCCTGGTTACACAACACGTCGATTACGTTTCCTGTCAATAAGTGATGTTATTAAAATATTTAAAAGCTCAAGGCTTTTAAAAAATGAGATGAAATACAGAATAAATCAGTGACTGGGTGCATAAAATGAGGTTAATGTCAAAGGCAGATATTTTGGATGGCTTCAAACGAGTATTTAATTTGAAAAGCAATTCTGAGTGTTCATTAGAGAATATTAGTGTTTTTGTGCTCGTAATAAAGAGCGAATGGAGTTCATCTAACCTTCTTAGCCGGGCTGTGCAGTTTCATGCAGAAACTCTGAGTCAAATTTCTGTCTCACTTTTTCTGCCATCAAGGCTAGAATTACATTCCAGCTTACCGCCCCCCTTTTCTACACGGGCACTCTTTGCCCTGCGTAGGGACAGGAAAACGCAGTCCAAACTCAGCTAATGGATGTTTACAGCTGCAGATTGACTGCTTGCACCCAATCACCACATGTTCTTTTTTAGCCTCCAACACATTTGGCTCCAGCAGGCACGCTCTGGAGACATTTTCTCTGCGCAAGGTTGATTGTCCATTGTTATCTTCCATTTTCTCCCTCTTCTCACTCCCTTCGGCACTCTTTCCCCCTCACTGCCCTCCCCTCGCATTCTCCCCTGCTCTCCTTGCCTTGCTTTTGCCAGCTCCAGCCTTAACCGTTTGGCGCCCTGTCAAAGCAGGGGCCTTTTGTGGCTTCATCACAAATCTGCCAGGAAAAACAGAAACCATCTGTTCAAGCCTGGGCTTGAGCACGGATGAGTGTATAAATACAGGAGTTTAGCCTTCACGCTCATACAGCACGCGCATACACACACACACACACGCACGCACACAACTAGAAGGGTCCAGCAAATGGCCCAATTTCCCCTAACGCTATGCCAGAGCTGTTTCTAAATCACAGTGAACAAGGCATGATCTCTTGGAAATTGCAGTTCACACACACACAACCTGCTAACAAACACCCACATCAACACTTACTTGGGGCAGAAATGAGATGGGGGGGGAATCCTTTAGTGTGGTGATAGGAGGTTAAGCCTCTTCCTTGTCAGATAATCCACCCCGCAGAAATATCCTGCAGATGGAAGCATTCGGAAACAGCCTATAATTCAGTGCTTAAGTTATCAGGATTTTCAGTTCACCAGCATATGTGTGTGTTTTTACTGCTAACAAGTGCATGGGCAAATGCCAAAAATGCAGCTGGATTAGTTATTACTAAACATTTAATGCAAGTATAATTATTTTAAAAATATACTGTATCCAGATGCATTTGTATAAATATGATTGTGGTGTTTGTTTTGGAGGATAATAGAAAGAAGCATTCAAGTAATTAGTAATAGCATGGTTAAAAAGCAAAAAAAAAATTATATAGGTCAGTTTACTGAATCTAAAATTAGGAATTTGTTTATTGATTTGAGCAAAGAGAGCGGAAAAATTTTGCATCCTCAAGCATAGCTCAAAATGTCTCCATATGCCATAGGACAGTTTGACATTTTGATGTTCATGAAAGTGACTTTCGAATTGTGGGTGTGGGTCCCGCGCAAGACACCCCCCCCAGGGGTTATCTTTTATTTTTTGCATCATTGCATGATCTCTCCTCTCACAAAAGGCTAATAACTGCTCTTGTTGCTCCTCCTTCAATTTGGCACTGTCCAGAGAGGTTTTGCTTTGTTTTTCTGACTGTGCTGGAAAAAATTGGGCAAGAGTAAAGAGGAAGGAAGATGATGACTGGAGTTGGGAAGTGTGGCTTAGCAAAGCCTCTCAATGCTTCCCTTCAAATCATATTTCCTCTCCCATGACTTGAAGGAGGTTTTCTGTTGGTCTCCAGCATCCAAGGAAATTTGTCATCACCACATACGATCTACTCAGAACATTTCATCAAGTCAGTTCAGCCTCATCTCCACTCCTCTGCATATTGCCCAAGCAGATCGTATTAAGCTCGCCATTTTCAGCACGTTTATGAATGTCTGCTCTCTAGCCGTTGTCGCTTGTTTTTATAGCATACGAACTAAATTACTTTTGAATGACCATAGTGCTTCCTTTCCTAGCAAACAGCATTGCCCTAGTTATCTAACTGAACTGGAGAATTTTATCCATGGCTATTAAAAAAAAAAAAACTAAATTCTCCCTTTCTAAATGGGCAGATTTTTCTCTTCTCCTTTCACGCGTCTGAGCTTCATGGCTCAAATCCGGCTTCATGGAGAAAGGGGAGGGTTTAAATGTAGAGAATGTGTTACATAGTGAAGAAAGCCTGCCCTCTGTCCTGAGCAGTTTTGATCTGCACATTTCAATTAGATTTCACATCAGGAAGTCTGCCATCCCTTGGCCCACACCTGCGCCCTGTTCATCCTCGCCAAAGCCTCACGCTTTCCAACACCCTCACGCCCCACATGCTTACACAGCCCATTATTCCTCCCAACATCATATCTCGGTGAAATTACCCAAAGGAGTTGTGCTAATCGCATATTGTAAAGGGTTATCGCGGGACATTAGCATGAACCCATTTTCTTAGGCAGTGGAAACAGCGCTGGCATGCTAGTCTCTTCTGCTTGTGTTTGTTTTGAAAGTGTGGCGAGAGGCTAAGGTGGGTGGAAATCTCAAAGTCAAAGAAGAGGATTTGTCACACTTGTGTTTCTTGTTTGGCTAACGTCTCCACCACCCACAAGTAATTGATGTAATTGTGATAATTGATATTTCGCCTACTCATGTCCGCCAGCGTGCTCCGAAGGGGGAGGGCGAGAGGGAGTCACGCTGCCTGTTCCAGTGCTGGTGTATTAAGCCAAGAGCATGTGGGAAACATTTGCAGACGCTCTGAGGAAGTCTTTACTTCTCTAGTGGTCTCTAGCAAAAAGCTATAGGAGAGATTCTTTCATACTTTATTACTGCTTGTTATATTTCAGTTTACTAAAGATTTAATACTTTATACAACTCAAGAATGTAGTGTATTGTCGTACCAATTCAAAGAGTAATCTATTATTTTGGTCAGAAATACATAGACAATTTTAAAAGGTTGTCACAGCCCATAATGCCTGAGCTCTAGAGTTTATTCATGTCTGACATGGCAGCCTGTGTGTACTGTTTATACTTTTCCTGATAAGTCTCTCTCCATGTCCTCCCTCTGCTGACTCATTTGTTTCAAATTCTCAAGAGTTCAAGGTTTTGTTTTTATGCATCTGTATATTTTCTTTGTTGATTAAGTAACAGTTTACGTGCTTTATCCTGCACAAATGCAACAGGTAGTGCATATAGATGAATTTGACAGACTCAAATTAAATGAGTTTCTAAGATGATCAAAACT
>JAQMCW010000015.1:8092159-8104327 GCA_030068335.1 Chrysichthys cranchii | reverse complement strand
CCCCCCCCCCCCCCCCCCCCTTTTTATTTTATGTTTTATTTTTTATTTTATTGTCGCCTAAGAAAAGTACAAGTATGTGTGTTGGCCACCAAGCTGTTGGTGTTGTTGAGAGCAGCTTGTTAACAATGACCAATTTAGGTCAAAAAAAAAAAAAAAAAGAACAGCCGAAGCAGAAAAAAAAATGAAAGTAATCAATACACTTTAATGATGTCTAAATCTAGCTCCTGCTGAGTTTCGTACCCAGAGCTTGACCTCCTGCATCAATATTGCAAACCCTTAATACGTTAAAGCATGTCCAAAGCCAAACAACTGGTATGTAACTAATTTCCTGTTGCAAAATGAATATGCAGCAGGAAGGCAGGAAAGGTAGAAATGTTATAAACCACCACAGGCGGAGTCCGACATAATTGTTCCCTCCGCCTGGCCATCCTTTCAGGGTGTGTGTATTATTTTGAAAGCTGCCGGAAAGCACCAGTTAATTTGTGCAGGCTCTCTCAGCAAAGCTTCTTCTGATCCATGATTGCATGTGTTAATGTTTCAGTAGGGTATTGATTTGCTCACTGGCTTTTGTGTGCTGGATTTATACGCTGTGCTCCCTGGCAAGCGCACCCTGAATGTTTGATTAAAGTTCAATTGACTCTTCCAACCAAGGGACTCAGAACCATTTCACTCCCTATTTGTAGCACCAAAGCTCTCCCCGACATGTTCTTTTGTTCCCATTCAAGCGCCTGCCACCCAGGCAGCCACCAATGTACTGATCCTAATATCCTAGCCTTCAGTGAGCTCTGCTGCCTAATCCTGGAACAGAGACAGCCACAGCACAAGACACCAGTCTGCTGCAAAACTCGACATGGAGTCTCCGTCCCAGCATCCATGTTCTCTTGCTCACTAGCTGACCTCAACACTAAACGTTTTTCCTCAGCCACCCTCTGAAAATAAGCCTCTGTTTGTGTGCTGTTATCAGTTTGACATTTGAGGGCTTTTTAGTACAAACAAAGGGGGAGCAAAAAACACAGCTAACAGCTTTGTTTATTTTGGACTAGTGGATCAGCATAAATTTACCTCTCGATTTCTAACAGCAGTTCAGCAGTGGGTCGTTTTTGATAAGATTAAAAGCTGAACATTAACCAACCAAGCCATTTTTCAGTGCACAGTGAAGGTACATCCCTTGACGTAAAACGCTTCATTCTTCTCTGTTTGCAGGGGGAGTTGATCACTTTTTACTATTACTGGAAGAAAACCCCCGAGGCTGCTAGCTCCCGAGCCCACCGCAGACACCGAAGGCAGCCTGTCTTCCGACGGATAAAGACCCGCACAGCAACCACGCCTGTCAACACTCCCTCCCGACCACCCTCCAGCGAGTTCCGTAAGTGCTCTTCTCTCCCCTGAGACAGCAAGCAGACATAGCTAGGCAGGGCGTTTCGATACAAAAATAAATATTCTGAGGACCTCACCCCTTTATCACATAGTAAATTCATTAATGTTCTTTTCAGTCACAGAACCCAAACAACTTGTGTTTTATAAAATCTAGATCTGGAATTGATTGTCATAGTTTTGACTTGTTGTCATGCTGTTAACTCTGGCTCTCTCCTACAGTGGACCTGAGCTCAGCCAGTGAAGATGACTTTGATAGTGAGGACAGTGAACAGGAGCTGAAAGGCTACGCCTGCCGCCACTGTTTTACCACCAGTAAGAAAGTTCTCTGTTCCCTGTGCTAAACATCCATTCCAACACTTCGACTGCTGCATTCTGAGAGTGCCTGAGGCAGGCTTGTGTTTTTGCAGATAGATATTTAGTAGCACATCATCCAAGATTGATAACTTGATATTCACCTGACTTCAGTGAAATATGAGCTTTTCACAGCCAGCAGTTAGTCAGTCCCCAGGTGCAGTGATCACAGTATTAGATTTTAGTAGTAACACAAAGAGACAGGTGGCGTTCCTACAATAGTGCTAGCATCACAGACGTGTCAGGCCCTTAATAATCCCCACAGCAGGTCTGTAATTACTCTCTGTTTGAGGGAGCCGTGCTGCTCACCCACTCTCTCCACTGGCAGATGGACCTTGGAGGATGTTGCTGCTAATTTCATCCTACCTGACAGTTACTCATTTGTTCTTTGCCTCATTAAACCCTCTGACTTGTTGGGTGCAGTTGGTGCTCACAGTACTCCCATATGGTATGAGCTACGAGCATAAGCACGTAATGCAGCGAGGCAAGCCTGAGTGTGAGCGCTCAAATGTCTGTGTGATGTAAGGATGTGAGTCAGGGATCAGGGTAGTCCATGTTTACCTCTCCCTAGTCACTGAAAAGCATAGCTCATCTAAAATTGGAAACGTTTTTGCAGCCTCCAAGGACTGGCACCACGGGGGCCGCGAGAATATCCTACTGTGCACCGACTGCCGCATTCATTTCAAGAAGTACGGCGAGCTACCCCCAATCGAGAAGCCTGTGGACCCGCCACCGTTTATGTTCAAACCCGTCAAAGAGGAAGAGGATGGGCTCGGCGGGAAGCATAGCATGAGGACTCGACGGAACCGCGGGCCGGTGAGTCCCATTCACGAGGGGGGGAAGCCTGGAATATGTGGTATAAGCTTTGCTTTTGTACTTAATGCTTACTTATTGGATGCCGTTACTGTGCAGTCAGTTATAAGTGTTTTTGTCCAGATGTCGACGCTACGAAGTGGCCGGAAGAAGCAGACAGCCAGTCCTGATGGCAGAGCCTCACCAACTAATGAGGACCTACGATCAAGTGGCCGTACCTCACCCAGCGCAGCCAGCACGTCCAGTACTGACAGCAAGATGGACTCGGTGAAAAAGCCCAGCAAGGTATTGCCTAATTATCACATCCTGTACCAGGGCAAAGTGTGCGTTGCCTGTGTGTTTGCTTGAGCCTAAGTGTTTATCTTGTGAACAGAAGATAAAGGAGGAGACACCATCACCAATGAAGAGTGCCAAACGCCAGAGAGAAAAGGGATCCTCGGACACAGAGGAGCCTGAAAGGGCCAGTGCTAAGAAGTCAAAGACTCAGGTAGGATTCCTTGACAGGACTGCCCTGTTGTGCCTAGCTTTTGCTAACACCTTACTGTATTTAGCAGCTATGATTCCCCTAGGTTTTTTGACAATTCTTCCTGGAACAAAGTAATCAGTTTCTTAGAGCATGCAGTTGTGCTGCGACCAACTTTACTTTATTTAATTGTGTCTTCCAGGAGTTGAATCGGCCTGACTCGCCTTCAGAATGCGAGGGAGAGGGCGAGGTGGAAAGCTCAGATGGCCGCAGTGTAAACGATGAGGGCAGCGATCCCAAGGACATTGACCAGGACAATCGCAGCTCGTCACCCAGCATTCCAAGCCCACGTGACAACGAGAGTGACTCGGATTCATCAGCGCAACAGCAGGTCCTCCAGGGCCAGCACCCTCCTGTAATCCAGTGCCAGACGGGCACTTTGCCCCCTGTACCGCCTTCCTCCACCATGACAGCGTCTACGCCCCCGTCGTCAAGTGCAGCATCACTCCCTTCACAAGTGTCTCCATCAGTGCCCACCACCCCCATCCCTCCGCAGCAGATTGCTTCAGCAGGCCAGCTTTCTCACATTCAGTCTGGACCAGCACTTCACCCTCCAAGGTTGCCTTCTCCACATTCACCCTTGCAGGCCATCCCTCAACCTCCTGTGCCCTCTCAGAGTGGCCCACAGGCACTACAGCCTCAGTTGCATGGCCCGATGCCTCCACTGGGCCATCCTTTGCAGGCAGGGCCTCACATGCCTCATCCTCATGCTTCCTTACCTCCACAGAATTTCCCTCTCGCTCAGACTCAGGTCCCCCCTTGTCCGATGTCAGCCCAGGCACAGGCCACCTCACTATCCCAGCAGCAGCCACCGCCTCACACTCCTCCATCGCAGTCCTCATCTTCCCAGAGTGGCAGTCAGCCCCCACGAGAGCAGCCCTTACCTCCTGCACCCATGTCCATGCCTCACATAAAGCCTCCACCCACCACCCCCATCCCACAGATGCAAAACCCTCAGACTCACAAACATCCACCTCACCTGTCGGCCCCACAGTTCCCCCAGAAGCCACCCAACCTGCCCCCACTGCCTGCCCTGAAGCCCTTAAGTTCCCTGTCTACACACCATCCACCCTCTGCCCACCCGCCTCCATTACAACCCATGCCTCAGCCTCCTGCCGCCCAGCCACCGGTGCTTACACAGTCCCAAAGCCATGTGCCTCCTCCGGCTCCACCACTCCCCTCACCCTCTACTGCTCCCTCACACTCTGCACCTTCACAGCCACCCTTTCCCCCTCATCCCTTCATCCCAGGAACCTCAGCTCCTCTCCCACCCTCCTCTGTTCCTTCATCTGTGGCAGGACCCTTGGCTGCATTGCAGCAGCCTCCCTCATCCATCTCCATGCCCCTACCTGCTTCCATCAGCACGCCTTGCTCAGGTCCCTCCATCGTGCCCGCTGTGCAGATTAAAGAGGAGCCTCTGGATGAGGCAGAGGAGCCCGAGAGCCCGCCTCCTCCACAGAGGAGTCCTTCACCAGAGCCCACCATCGTCAACACACCCAGTCATGCCAGCCAGTCTGCACGGTACAGTAAACATTCTTGCCTCTAATCACATGCATTGTTGCACCAAATTACCCATAAGCACTTTATTATTCAGGTTATGTTGGGAATGTTTAAAAAAGTTAGAGTACCCTTTCTGTGCCTGCTCGTAGCTTTCCCGCTGTCATCAAAGCCAGCACAGGCATGAAATTGATGACTGCATCGTTAAAGTGAAAGGATGCATCAGTACACGAACATCTCTTGTTCGGTCTGTTATGGTGCAGTCTCCCGAGTGCTGCATGCACACACACACACACACACACACACTGCCAGTGAATAGCAATGAGGCTGCTAATGCACCCAGGATGTAGCTCATTATGTCAGAGGCACTGAAGAGACTGATTTAGTGGCTTTATCCAAGAATAATGAGCTGACATGCCAGGGGTCATTTATTTGTCATGAAGTAATTGCGTTTCAAATGGTCACAACCCCTACCCAAGCAAAAAGGACTACATAAGTGGAACTAGTTTTCTGAAATTATTGTGAACATTGAATGAATCAGTTTTTTTCTGTTCGGCTGTTTCAGGTTCTATAAGTACCTTGACCGAGGCTACAATACGTGTGCAAGGACGGACTTCTACTTTACTCCACTGCCGTCATCCAAGCTGGCCAAGAAACGCGAAGAAGCACTGGAGAAAGCAAAGAGGGAAGCAGAGCAGAGAGCACGGGAGGAGAAGGAAAAAGAGCGGGAACGGGAAAAGGAGAGGGAAAGAGAACGTGAACGGGAGAAAGAGGCAGAGCGAGCTGCGGTAGGTTTCACCGTATTTTCCAGGCTTTCATGAAATAAATCTGTGCTACTCCTCGTATACCTACTGAGAATCTCGTTTGATTTTACAGAAGGCGTCCTGTTCTTCTCACGAAGGCAGGCTGGGTGATCCTCCAATGGCTGGGCCAGCTCACATGCGGCCACACTTCGACGCCACTCCAGCCACCATTGCTACTGTGCCACCCTATATTGGCCCGGACACGCCGGCCCTGCGCACGCTAAGCGAGTACGCTCGACCCCATGTCATGTCACCCACTAACCGCAACCACCCATTTTTTATGCCTCTAAACCCAGCCGAGCCTCTGCTGGCTTACCACATGCCAGGATTGTACAACGCCGACCCTGCAATGCGTGAGCGTGAGCTGAGAGAACGCGAGATCCGCGAAAGGGAACTAAGGATGAAACCAGGCTTTGAGATCAAGCCGGCTGAACTGGACAACCTGCACCCCTCAGCCAACCCCATGGAGCACTTTGCCCGTCATGGCCCCATTGGATTACCTCCCATGGCAGGCCACCCGTTTGCCTCTTTCCACCCAGGACTGAACCCTCTGGAGCGTGAGCGTCTGGCCTTGGCCAACCCCCAACTTCGGCCTGATATGTCCTACCCGGAGCGGCTAGCTGCCGAGCGCCTGCATGCCGAGCGGATAGCCAACGATCCTATCGCCCGGCTGCAAATGTTCAACGTGACACCACACCATCACCAGCATTCACACATCCACTCGCACCTCCACCTGCACCAGCAGGACCCATTGCACCAAGGTGAGGGAAAATTTCTTTACTCACACTAGTTATTCAAATGTATAACAATTACACACGTTCTTAAGTACCATGTAAGAAAATTATTTTTCTGTAGTTTTTGTGTGGTGCGTGTGTGTGTGTGTGCATGCGCACATGTAAAAGCATGCATGCAGCTATGCTCGGCCTGTGTGTTTGAGGACTCTGACTGAGATTGGAGTTTAAACGTTTCTGATTGCTGGGCATGAAATTGTGTCTGAATTATTGTACTGTTGTATTGACTTTGTACCCTGACAAATTGCTGCTGACACGGAGTAGGTGGTGGTGAATGTCTTGTGTGTCCACCAGGTTCCGGGGCCCATCCGCTTGTTGATCCCCTGGCTGCTGGGCCCCATCTAGCCCGCTTCCCATACCCACCTGGAGCCATCCCAAACCCACTGCTTGGCCAGCCCCCACACGAGCACGAGATGCTGCGGCACCCTGTATTCGGTGCGTCTTCTGATACCAGCAGCATATCGCAAGCCAAATTAGCTTGTCTTAGTCTCACTCTAAGACAAGTTTATTCTACTCTGCTACTATACTACTGTGTTACTCAGTCTTAACTTGTCTACACTGCGCTGTGTTGATGTTGCAGGTACTACATATCCTAGAGAATTGCCGGGGGGGTTGCCTCCGCCCATGTCGGCAGCGCACCAGCTGCAGGCTATGCACGCTCAGTCCGCAGAGCTGCAGAGACTGGCCATGGAGCAGCAGTGGCTTCACGGCCACCACCACCACATGCACGGAGGCCCTCTGCCTGGGCAGGAGGACTACTACAGGTCAGTGAGTCACACTGGATAATGGTAGATTTGTATTCTGACCGCATGGAATCTAATGATCACCATGACCGTTTCCTGACTTTTAACGTATGCACTGAAAGTCAGTGCTTATTGATGTGGGCATTGTGTGTGAGGCATGTGTTTGACTGCTGCTGTTTGTCTTCTCACCCTCGCAGCCGGTTAAAGAAGGAGAGCGATAAGCAGCTGTGAACGTCTAGAGGGATGTGATATCACAGAGGTCAGCAGGACACAGGAGGTCGCACAAGAACAGTCGGACAGGAACTTGCGTGCCCGTGGGACATTTTTAAAAATCGAAAAGTGACCAGGATAATCCGACAACTTTTTGTTTTGTCAGTTTTCTTTCCTCTTATGGGTTTTTTTTCTTTTCTTTTTTTTTTCTTTTTTTTTTAATTTTCTCACGAAGTTGACTTCATTTTTTGGTATATAGCATTCAAGTAGTGACAACGTCCTCAAGACCGATCGTGACTTTCCTGCATGAACATCCTCTGAGAAGCTTCCCTGACATTTTTGTAGGTGCTAGAATACCAGACACTTTGTCACTGTGCTTATTCAAAAAAAAAGAAAAAAATGTTAAAAAATTAAAAAAAAGAAAAAAAAAGAAAAAAAAAAGGAAAAGAAGTCAGGCCATTATATCTGAAAGTGCTATCTTAAATTCAATGTTTATTTTAATACATTGTAGGAGGTTTTTAATTTTACGAAAAGCTGCAGCATGGAATTTTTTTGAGTCTGTAAATAGTATATATAAAATATATACATATGATTATTATAATTATTATTATTATTATTAGGTGTGGATTCCTGACCGATTTGTTAGACCTCCAGTATAATAGTCCTGAAGCATCATCCCTTGTTTCAGAGGGGAATGAGATGGCATTATTTGAGTAGGTAGCCATGTCCCATGGTAGCGGTCCATAAAACAGGGTCGCAGAGAAATGGCGGTGCCAGATTTTTATCCACACAAACCCAAGGTGAATGCTCAAGTTGAGCTGCTTTTCATCCTGTAGACTGTCAGCCACAGATACACATACAGACCCATTCATGATGTCATGACTGTCTTCATTTCCATCAAGTGTGATGGCTCCAAGGCTGTGTGTGCGTGAGGGATTACACTGAGTACCATCAGAAAATAAACGGTTCAATTCCAATTGGTTTTAAGTGAACTGACAATGTGAATGAGTGTATTTTAAAAACGTCTTAACTCCGTGCACTAAAGTGACAAATTTGGTTTTATGAAGCTGAATTAAGTTGTCATGCCACCGTTTGAACATTCTTCTTGATTCAAGTATTTCTCTCGTCTCACAACGACAGGAATGGCCTGATATTTTTTTCCTCAGTGCTTTTCATGAATGCTTGTAGTGATTTTAAACCAGTTGTTGGGTGCTAATGGCAGTGCAGTTCTCCCCACCTCCGCTACTCAAGCCGCTCTGCCTCCAGGTTCGAGGCTCGGCACCTCACTCAGTCAACCTCACTGTGATACTCGAAAGACGTGGTTCTCCACAGAAGATGGATTTAAGAGCTTTGAACAAGAATATGCGTATTTTGTGTGTGCATGTTTGTAGTAGTGGAGAAGAACGTATATTACCACTGCAACTTCTCTCTGCATTCCTGACACTGCACTTCCCATGAGCTGTGATCCATGGGCCGTGTGATAGCCGTCGTCCACTGTTACATGCAGTATTTCACGCTTTTTATGTCTCACACACTCATCGTGGTCATTTTACATCCACTGATGCTCTCAATGCCAGAAGGTATTTTTGCGTTTCAGAATTGGAATTATACTTGATAATCAGTGCTGTTCTAGAAAATATCACTTTGGACCCCCCCCCCCCCCCCCCCCCCCCATTGGTTAAGGGGGAGGGGGGGTGGGGGCACACACATCCAAAGCTTGCACAGAAAGTCATTTGTGTCAGCTGAAGCCCAAACTCCATCATCAGACAGTTTTTCTTTTTGAGTCGGACTCGCTGCCATCTATCTGTCTCTGTCTCTTCAGTGTATACAACATTCTGATTTTGTTTTCAGCATTTCCTCCCTTCTGTCCAATTTTCTGTGTCTTAAACCTTCGATGTTGAGTGTTGTCAATGGTTTAGCTTCTTGTTTCAAAGCGGCAATAGCAGAATGTAAATTCTGACTGCTAAGATTTATATATACTGGTATCTTGAAGCTTATTGTATATATTAGTAGTCACCATGGGATGACACAATGTAAACAAAAGTAGAAATAATTAAAACAAAAATTGTGAGTCCTGTGTTCTGCCCATTTGAGTATTTTGTAATTTTTTTGAAAATTTTGTGAAATTAAAATAAAACTAAGTTACACCACAAGCATACTTGCATACTTGCTTCTCTCGTTAAGGTCACTTTTTCTTGTACGACATGGCAAAAGTAAACGGTCACGCTAACAAAATGGCTGCAAGTGTTTTTTCCCATCTACATGTTTGCAGGACATTTTTGCACCAGTTTTTACTAAAAGTATACATGGGTCAAGGACAAACCTAGCTTGTGTGGTTTCATCATTTGTGTTTACAGTATATCTATTTGAGATTTCTGGATTCTGTTCTGTATATAAAAGTACACTGACCAGAACACAATCATCACTTAGGTCTTTTTGGTTTTAAAAAAAAAAAGGTGAAGATCTACATTTGAATTCCCTAATGAGCAGCAAGCCAGAGTGATGACGAGATACTCCCACAGACTCTGTGAGGATGAATCCTTGATCGGAACCGGATTCAAAAGGGAACTCTTCCTCCACCTGATAATGGGATGGTTTCTCTGCAGCAGGTCTGTGCTATAAAGATAAATGTTACGTGTGCTGAAAGGATGTTGAGTATTAGTACATTATGAATAAGAGACCTGGGATAAGCACAGGAGAGGACTTACGATTGCGGAAGTAGTTTTTAGGTAAAAATGTACAGTATCCTGATGTGAAATTAGCCATTGAAGTAAGTCTTGACGTGAGTCACAAGAGCAGAAAGCAATCAACAGAGAGGTATCAGGGTGAATCGGGCATACCTGGAGAGCATTTTGGGTTTTTTTATTAGCCGGCCTTTACTGTTGTGTTTGCACACACTTCATAACTCCATCAGAATAATCATGCTGCAACAGGCAATAGCAATGTCTGACATGAGCCCTAATATTACTGTTTTTATTGAATGTATATTTAACATTCATAGATGGTTTGGATGGTAATTCAATAGGCCATTTGCTGCTTTTTATGCATTAGAAAGTACTATCTCCATCAGCGACAGCTCGAGAAGAGAAAGAATCACCGAAGCTGTGATCTCAACTTGCCACTGAGTCACAACATGGGAGGTCTTATCAGCTCTGAGGGCTGCACTCCTGGTGTGACTGAAGCACGATCAGAGTGGAAGGCTGGGAGCTTCATTATCATGTTTCAGCAACATCAGACAGCAGCACTGCGGTGGGTCTGCTCGTTCGCCAAGATGGCTGTCAGGTTTGTCAGGCTTTCAGTCTCGCCATGAGGCTCTGAGCCGCAGTTAAAGAGGTTTTTTGGATGACATGCTGGGATGTGCCAGCCAAAGAAAAATGCATCCAATAAAAAGAGATTACTCAAGAAGGTCCATGTTAAACATGCTATTACTAGCTGCAGGATGATTATCATTTATAAACAGCTCAGGGATTAGGAATAAAGTGGAGGTGGAAAATAACATACTAACTTGATTCTGAGCTGGTTCTACACGATCGATCCTACTACATAGTTTGGAGAAGGTAACATTTATCACCTCACACCTTTACCACTGGAGTGCCTCAGGGGTCGATTCTTTGTCCACTCATCTCCCTTTTTACTAATGAGGTGTCATGGCTCGTCACTGCAATGGCAGTGGTGCACAACTTCTCTTTTCCTCCATCCATGTCTCAAGTTGCTCAGAACATTCTGGGCTAGCTTTGTGACATTTCTTTGTGGATGAAGGCACGTCATCTGGAGCTCAGCCTTGACAAACTTGAACCGATATAACTGCCAGTGACAAGCTCTTCTCTGCTTGCCCTGTCAAACAGCATTAACACTTCCACAATCCCCAGAATCCTGGTGTGATTTTAGATGTGATCCAGGGCTCTAAATCCTACTTTTATTGCTTGTAGGATCAGCTACAAGATCAAGATTGACATAAAATTAGCAGAATCTAAAATATAATATAATATAATAAATAGAAGAAAATATAATGATAATTATTATAATCGTACTTTTGTCTTATCTTTCCAGGCATCTGGACCATACTGTCTGCATGCCAATTCAAGTCTTTCACGTTGGACTGCTGGACATGTCCCTCTCTGAGGTCTAAAAATGCTTGAAGAAAATATGTGACTGCTTCAGCATCCTGGTACCTCAGTGGTGCAGTGAGCTTCCCCAATCACTCCAAAGAATTTTGTGTCTCTAGAAGATTTAAAGACTTTCCCCTTAGACACTTTCTCTGCTCTCATCACACATCAGTTGTCTTTATGCCATTATATTGTTTTTTATTTATTGTATTATTGAAATTGTCCTTTCATTACTTCCTTATGCTTTAGTGATAGCTCAGTGTTTAAGACATCGGCCTATTGAATGGATGGTTGTGAGTTCAAATCCCAGCACTGTCAAATTAGTATTGCTGTACCCTTGAGTGAGGCCTTTAACCCTCAGCTGTGCTATTGTATAAACACGTGGTGTCCCAAAAAATGTCCTCTCTTTGTCTGCCCGTTATGTAGATAATTTTGTTTGTTTAGGTGGAACTAACGTGAGCTAATGGTGAAAGTACAACTAAATTTTGAAGAAAGAAAACCTTCCCAGACCTCACGCCAACTGCCTTTTTTAAATAGGGATACCTCAAACATAGGGTTTACACCGCAAAACAGCAACAGTCGATGAGTTGAAAGAGGAAATTATAAGCCAATGTCTCGCAATTCCAATGAAACGATCCTCAAATCCTTTTGTCCGTGCTACCAGCTGTGTCTGCAAAAATGGTGGTCATCATTTTAACATTTGTGAACATGCTGGAATGAGTAGACTAGACTAGGGGGAGAAGACTAAACTTTTCTTTACTTTCGTTTCATTTTCATTCATTTAAATCATTAGAATATCAATAAACACTGCATGTACAGTGAACCCCCGCCTATCATGGGGGCTACGTTCCGGCGCCCACCCGCGACAGGTGAAATCCGCGAAGTAGCGCCGTCATGTTTATTTTATTATTCATATATACAGTGTATTAAGGCTTTATATACCATTTCCACTCT
>JAQMCW010000015.1:8044091-8055045 GCA_030068335.1 Chrysichthys cranchii | reverse complement strand
GCCTGACTGTAGTGGGGTGGAGGAGGTATTCTGAAAATTGCAGTTTAAAGGTAAAACTGTTGATTTACTCCAGTTAAGGCAAGGATTACCATTTTCAGATGCACTTGGAAACATCTTCCTATTTAAATACTACATCTTGTTTGTAATGGATTATTTATTAGGCAAGCAATGGATTTTAAGGATGTCATTCTGTCTGATTTATTCTGGAAATATCTCGTGCTTGTTCTGTTTTTCAATGTTCTTTGATTAGTGAATGATAGCAACTGTGCTTCATTTGTCTGTGGGACAAAGGGGAGCTATGACAGGCAACTTGCCACACACATCAGTGACTTTATACACTCCATTTCAGTTGTACCAGTGGAGGACGATGCAGGGCTGCTCAGGACTAATGCTCAGGACTAATGCCACTGTTCTGTGTTGTACTGTGCTGTATTTCCTTCAAAGCAGCCACAAGTCTTTCAGATACTTTGGCTTAATTGGCTTTGTTTCTTAGTAGCTAAACTGGACTTTAGAATTGCTTCTGTGCAAGATTCACCGAGGTTCTGCATGAGATTTATCACCAGAAGATTTCAATGCTTCATGTCCCATTTGGCAGGAGCTCGTTATGTGGATCTAACACATACAACCTGTAGACTTTTAGACCTAAAAGATTAATATAGGTAAATGTGTTGGCTATTGCTTCTCCCTCCTTTATAAAGGTGATTTGTCCACCCCACCTAGGAGCCAAAATCACTTCATCTATTAATGCCTGCAAATGAGAGGAGCAGAACAGACACCATCTTCTGCACCATCCAATTCAGACCAGCTATTTTCTCTTTATTCTATCTCTTAAGAAATTCTTTTATCTGAACTTCTAACTGAATGTTCATTAAACAGCACCAGTCAGCAATCTGCTGTGTAATATTTAGACTTGTTTCTTTGTTTGCTAAAGGAATCTGATTGAGATGGAAGTTATTTTCACTACGTGATTTTTAAATATTGCGTGAAGCTATTTATTTATTTTTACCATAGGGCACGATGTCTTAATCCTCAAAGTTTGTCGAAGCTCAGCAATATGCTTGGGGAAACGTTGGAAGGTGTTTGTATGACTCAGTCTCGATTTCTTGTCAAATTCATACAAGTACTGTACTACAAATGCAGAAAGAGTATCTGGCATGAAATTAGATTCACTGATTTGTCTGGCACAGATGCCAGCTGTTTTTGTTGTGGTTGATGTGTCTTGGCCTTTTCAGCGTTTCCTGAGACACCACTGATTGTCTTGCTGGTGTTTCTAGACCATCTGAAGTCTTTAATGACAGAATGTCTGTTGTATGTTTCCTGTATTTTCTAAGTATGTTTCGTAGATTGTGGAGTGATTCGGAATTGGTTTAAGACAGAGTGGGTGGCACAATAGTGCAGCTTGGGTTGAAGTGTGGGTGGAGTTTTGAATGTTTTTGCTATGTCTGCACGGGTTTCTTCCGGGTTTTCCACCTCCTAAATTGCCTCTATGTGTTGAATATGTATGCGTTGAATGTGTGACTTGAATGGCTCCCTGTGATGTAGTGGCATCACAACCATGATGTATTCCTGCCTCACACCCAGTATTTTCAGGATTACCTCTGCATCCACTGTGATACTATGACTGTGATCTTTCCTAGACTATGAATAGGCAATATTATGCTAGTAGTCTCTTTGTATACATGCACATAACACACTCAGTTTGTACACAGTGACTTGATATTCCATATGATATGTAGTGCTCCAGGTTGACGGGATGGGTTTGAATGTTTCCAGTGCAAATAAGGGGTTAAGAAATGTCACACAAACCTAGGGTTAGGGTTAAAGACCGACACACACACACACACACACACACACACACACACACACACACGCCAATGAGTCGTCGCTAAGGGATGCGTATTTATCCCCTAAATAAGCAGAGCACTAAAAAATCAAGCTTGCAAAGTACTTAATGAATCAACTTTAAAGGTCACAAGCATGCACAGACATGCACACACACATATAACCACAGTTTTGGTGTATAATGAGGAGACATCTTGTGTATGTGTTGAGCATGGCTGACATTTCTGAGGAATTAATGTACTTCCATTTCTAAGCAGCACAAACCTTTTCACCTGTAAAATATGTGCACACATACACAAAGACACACAGTTCTCGTAATTGGTCTCCAAATAAGTTTCATGTACACGAGTGTGTTTTCATGCATAGCGTGTCCAGTGTACCCGTTGTACACGTAAAAGCAAATGTAATCCTTGCATGTTGTGTCAATCTATAATCTATAACGTTGTGTGACTGTAAGGTATTCTTTATATTATTACTATGTATTCATTATATTTTTGCTATGAGGTGAAAACGAACTGTCATTTCTGTGTCTGTCAGGCTCTGTGCAGCAACAGTGTGTTAGACACATGCGATTACTGGCTGAAGAATGACAAGGCACTCAGCAGAGTCAGTTTCCTCGAGGACCAACATGATGGAGGCAGTACTGTGAGTTACATCACATGCACACACACACACACACACACACACACACACACACACACACACACACACACTCTTGCACACACACATACACACACAAAATATGGATGAAATACACACATATTGTGATGACCAAGTAACAGATTTATGATTTTAAAAAAACCTCAAAAATTATTCACAACTTTATGGTGACATTTAGTCCTCACCAAGGACTAAGAGTGAACTCATACTAGGTGATCTGTACCACACCTGTGCACATTTGACAATTTGGCAAGAGGCAATTGAACCCTAAAAAAATGGACATGCTGGAAGTGCTGCACCGAAGAAGATGCCTTGGCGTGAACTAAATGATCCATCAGTTGTGCATTTGTATGCTGTATGCACAGACAGACCCACCTGTGCTCAGTCTATATGAAAGCATGTCTTTTGTTCTAATTAAAAGATTCATTTATTTGTCTTAATTTATATGTTTGTACTCACTTTTTTTTTCATATTCTTTAATTAATGCCAATAATACTGAATGACTACATGACTCCCAGAATTGTATCCATGGTATTCTTAGCCCCTGAACTAGTGAACTGTCATGAGGATGTATTTTTGACAGAGACTACAAAGCACCTGAGTAAGTTGCTTTGGATAAGGGCATCTGTTAAATGGTGCAAATGAAATAAAATAAAATGAAAATTCAATCTGGCAGTATGATCCATATATGTGAGCCGTGCTGGCATAATGAGTCGGAATGCGCACAGGCTAATTATGAGCTAAGAGGCAAAACATGGTTTCGGGCGAAATGAGATTTTCTCAGAAATGAGTCCATAAAGCCGTCATTTATTGATCAGCATGATAAAAGAGCAAGAAAACATCCCAAACTACTTTTATTTTAAGGTTTTGTTCATACGTTCATTCGTATGTCTTCATTAGTCCTTTGTTGTATTATTCCATGATAAATCCGTGTTTTTCACCGCGCACTCGCAGCGAGACGGGGGAATCCCCCTACCCATGTTTGGTATCGTTGTGAAGCGTAGTTCCTCTACTTCCTGATAATACACATGGAATTCCCAATGATGCTTTTATGAACCAATGGGAAGCGAGTTTCCAAACCCCGTTAGACGTGTTCGACTTCAGTTGGATGTAACTCGGTCATTTTTTGTCCGATTTCAACAAACCATGTCTCATTTTATAGGTCTTTAGATGGACAATGTGGAAGTAAGTGAGAATAACTCACTTTTGAGAATTTCCTCATTCCGACTCATTATGCCAGCAAAGTGCAATAATCCATACAAAATCAAGGTAAAGGTTTCATGGTTTACATTAGTTAGTCTCCTTATGTGTAAATTTCCATACACTTAGAAGAACATGTAGGTTAATTAGCATTTTTCTGAAATTCTAAAGCAGGGTTCACCAACCTTTTTGAAGCTGAGAGCTACTTCTTGGGTACCAATTAATGCGAAGGGCTACCAGTTCGACACACACTTCTGAAATAACAAATTTGCTCAATTTACCTTTAACTGTCATTTTCAAATTCACCCCAAGGCAAGCGTGATTAAAAAATAGCAACAAAAAAATTCGATGCAGCTCACTGGTGAGTGGCGCTATGGCGAGCTATTTTTAGAACAGGCCCGCGGGCGACTCATGTGGTCCTTGCGGGTGACCTGGTGCCTGCGGGCACCATGTTGGTGACCCCTGCTCTAGAGTTTTCATAAATTCCAAATATCTTGTGTGAATGCCCCTATAAACAATTTACAAATAAATACATTTGAATCCTGTATAATTATTGTTTCATTGTCTTCTTAGCAACTTCAGTGAATCTTTCTATCTAGGGATGTCCTGCAATCCCGTAATTGTTCTCAATATTTCTTCTGAGGTATGCGAGGAAAAGTGCTTTAGCAGTCTTTTTGTAGGATATTTTTGGGAGTTGGCTATTTATTTATTTATTTATTTATTTATTTATTTATTTTCCTGCTTTCAAGGTAGAAAACTGAGTGTGTTCATTATAGTTGGAGCAAAACCACACAAGAGGAGTTGCTTGCTACTTCACCATGGGAGTCTGAAGGCACAGACAATGTCACCACAGCACATTTCAGTCATGGCTGGATGGTTTAGACAAAGCAGTTTGTAAAAAAAAAAAAGGCATGCAGAGCTAAAATCGTGATGATGGCAATTCTAATGCAAGGATGCTCAGGGAGAAACACTGAAGGAGCTGAAATGGATAGATGTGCATCAAGTAGTCTCTATGCCCCCTCTCCCTGATGATCTGGGAACCTATGCTAATCTTAACTTGTTGGTTTGCCCTGCATGTTTATTGTCTATAAACAGAGAACCTCATTTAAAGTTTGGGAGCAGTCTTCCACTTTCCACTCCTCTTGCAACCAATTATTTCGATTATCCATCCTTGACAGACGATGTTTCTCAGTTTTCCCTCCTATTTTAGGTACATTCAAATACATGGCTGTGCTCAACCACTGAATCTCCTCTTCCATTCTACTCCAAGAACTCACATGTTTTGACTCTTTCTTAAAACCTTTTCCCATTATTAAAACCTATGTTCACTCAGGTTTTGTTTATGCTACATTGTTAACGTTTCTGGACATTACTGTATTCTAGGAGGATATAGTGGCACTCAGATTACAACAGAAGAGTGGGAAAACATTCATGTAAACACAACGGGCCATATTTATCAAGCTGGATGTGAATGGATTCATGCCTAAATCATTCATCATTCATTCAGTGTATACAAAAGAAATTTGGTATTCATAAAAATCCTGCAAACTTGGACAGACATCCCTGTTCTTCTCATTCTCTCTCTCCTCAAGTGTGTGTAAATTAACACATGAGAATACTGAGTAATGTAAACCTCGATTTGATAAAATTCAAATCATGTCATTTGCATGGATTACTGCACTTTTATATATATGGAATGCAATGTCAATTGCCTATTTTTATTACTTATACTGTATAGTATTTAGCAGACATCCTAAACCAGAGTGGCGTAGAAGCGCTATGCAGTCTCCAGTACACTAGGTCAAGGACTAAGAATACCATCAAGAAAATTTTGTAGCGACCAACTTGTTTTATATTATTGGCATTTATTAAAAAATACATATAAATAATGAAAGCTAGCCAACACATACACATAAATTAAGACAAATAAAATTAATCATTCGAATATGACAAAAGAAATGCCACCATATAAACATGGCATGGGCCGATCTATCTGCATGTAGCGACAAGCCATGAGCAAATGCTTCAACTGAGAAGACATAGCGAGGGAACATATATTTAAAGACCAGTATAATTTTGTCAGAGTTTAAAAGCTGGCTTAAAAATTGGTTCCGTTTGTCATAGCATCTTATTTTAAGCAACAATTTCGATCCAGCATGTTTCACGCAGTTTCCCTCTGTGACATGTGCACGATCACCTGGGTAAAGTGTAGATCTTTTTTTTCCCCTCCTCATTGTTCATGCCACACCATTTTTCCTTTACACCTCACTTAATTCATACTTAATTCACCTTTTTTGTAATAATTTGTCTCTAGGTTTAGATTTTTTTCACGGGCTGAAAAACATCGCTAAATATTTGTCATGGCATGGAACGGAGTCCAAAAAATTCCTACGTTGAGCTTTTCAGCTTTTTCTTTGACTGTTTTGTAGCCCAGTCATTTTGGGTCTCTGACCTTTCATGCACTTGATTTTCTGTGGAGTTTTGTGGGTGTCACTTAACACAAATGAGTTATCAGGCAAACATGGTGGAGGCTGATGCAAGTGCAGGCAATTTATTAAGAAGTTCAAAACAAACAATATTAAAACTAAAAGCAGGACCATAATGTAGGAACATGAGATTCCATACTGACAACTGAACATGACGGCATGTATTGACAACAGCTAGGTGCAATAGGGAACAGGTGTGCATGATCAGTGGTGCCTTTGACATGCTCATGTGATGTACTGGTGCTGATGGGTATTGTTGTTCATGTCTAATTTTGGTGCTAATGCAACGCGTTTTGCACTTTAGGAGTGATCAACATATGCATGAGAGTACGATGAACTCTGATGAATACACATTACATTACATTACAGTCATTTGGCAGACGATCTTATCCAGAGCGACTTACACTTATCTCATTTATACAACTGAGCATTTGTGGGTTAAGGGCCTTGCTCAAGGGCCCAGCAGTGGTAGCTTGGCAGTGCTTAGATTTGAACTTCCAACCTTCCAATCAGTAGGCCAATGTCCTAACCCCCTGAGCTACCCCCTGCCCCATATCCAGTGCCTTGGTGGAGGGAAAAAGTATAGTTGATTAATTTGATAAATAACGTAATATTTCCCTCACTGCTGGGTACACGCCACAGAAAATGGCTTTGAGACAACATAGAAGGTAAGGCTTCCTCTAAAGTTTCAATAAAATGTAGTAATGAAAATTTTATATTTTAATTAAAGTTATTTGTCTACATCATTCATTGCCCTCGGTGAAACTTCAACATTTTAGCCAGTCAAATTATGAAGTTTTCCACAGTGGTTTGTAATGTTTTCGGTGGACAGCACAGCTTGCCTGAAAATCCCCTCTGAAGGCCTGACATGGCTTGTGATTGGAGCGGAATCTTGTAACCAACTGCCATTGATAATGAACATGACTGACGTCTCAATCATATCTGCACCAGTTAGACATAGTGACAGAGACAGAGCCTGTAATCCATAACAGTTTTATACAACTTACAGTATTTTAGCTTGGTAATTGCTAAATATTGTGAATCCATTCTAAATTCAAAGTTATATTTGATTATTTGCATATGTTTCAGATTTTTTTTTTTTGTTTATTTATAGGTCTAGCTAGCTTTAGTGAAATTTAGCTCGCTAGTTAGGAGTTCAGTTACTTTCTTAGCATGACTTGGCAAGCATTACTAATTTTATCAATCTGATTTTGGAAAAGGCTGTTGATGCTCTTAGCTTACATATGAGGAGCAGCTAGAAAATCAACAGGAGGCAAGACCAACATATGAAACAGATAAAACAGAAAACAGAGATATATACATATATACTTCCGTACCAGACACCTGTGCTTCCCCTATTTCAAAAACCACCAGCTGCCACTGATAAATGTCCTTTAATGTCCAGGGTAAATATAGGCTGTTTCAGTATGCACTTGTCAGGATCCTTAGTGTCTCACTATGAGCTGAGCATTAATGTCAGATATATCTGTGTAGTTATGATTTGCCACTGATAAAGATGTGTAATTGGTGCCCATATACTGGCTGCTTTGCTCGGGTCAGTGTCTGGATGAGACATAAAAGTGGTTAAGAGGATTGTAGGCAGGTGGTCTGTAAGCCAATAAACACCATTGACGGGAAACCAGCGTGCCAGTTACAGCAAAGCATCTAGGTGACAGTTAATGTGTATATTGAGCAATTGTTAGCATAACCTTGGTAGCACTTTTGATTTGGGCTTTAATTAAGTAATTTGTTTTCAGGTTTGACTAGTTTTGCTGAAAATTTTGTATGGAAAAAATGTGTGTGTGTCGGGGGGCCAGTTCATAGTTTGTTTCTGATTGGAATTTTTTGGCTCAAGCATATCTCTTTAAGGAAACCAAGATGAGCAAGAGATTCAATTCAGGCCTTTTGTAAGACAAGCACTTTCGACACACCAGCATCTCCATGCAACCTTTACTTCAGTTGGTTTCCTCCACTCATTGGTCTGGAATGATGCAATTGTGTTATACAGTGATGTATGAACCTCACGACAGATGCTCTGAATACATTTTCTATGTTTCATTTTGCCCAGGCCACCGGGGCTTTGGTCAATATCAATTGCAATGCCTGGCTCTGGACAGAAAATTCATTTCAATTACAATTACCATCGTGACGACGTTGATTTATGGCGTTGTTTTCTTACCAGCGCCTTCCCACTCCCATTAATCAGTGGATGCCTGCCCGTATGATCCGCACTTCATCTACCTGCCAAGTGGAATTGCTCCGCTGAGCATTCTCGCGCCATGCCCCCCGCCAGCGGTTGCCATGCCCGCGGGGAATATTAGTGTCCTTAATTCACACTCCATCTCCCCACATTTCCTCCCAGCGCTGCTAACTTGTAGGAATCCTAACTTGAAGCTTTCCCTTATAGCTCATTGCACAGGAGCAATAAAGTGACTAATTGTGTGAGCTGCATGTTCCCAGAAACGGCTGAAGACGGAGGAACAGTGATATTCACTGATGTTTATGGTTGAGAAATGCAGTTTTGCTGTGCGCATAGATGGAAGTTTGGCTTTTTCATAGTGCTGGGACCGTCATGGTGCTGCTTCTCATTCACAAGCTGTTTTGTCCTAAAGCACAATCATCAAATGCATACAGAAAGAAAGACGCTAACACATTCATTCACACATAGTATTTTCTACAAATACAATGCCACACTCCCTTCATCTATTACTTTCATTCTTGCACTCTCTACATACACACACCCCACTGCTTTTCATTCCCAATAATAACCAAGCAATAAACAAGTTCGTTACATATTTATAAGGGTCGGCTAATTTGTATTGCCCATAAATAGAACTTGCTATTCAGTTAAAAAGCCATGAGACATGTTGAACAGTTTACTAAGTACCCTTTTATAATTCACCATTTGGTTACAATCGGTCTGGTACAAACCGTACCTATTTTAGATTGTCTGGAAATGTTACAGAATCTGGTCTCCCTTCTCGTCAGCTCCCTCCTCCGTGTTTCAGGGTGAGTCACGGGTCCAGACATTTTCTAAATCTGCGAGAAGGGAGCAGCAGCAGGGAGAGGTTAGAGGAGCCGCCTTAGCTGCGCCGACACTGTGTTGTGTTTACAGTGCTCGGCCAGGTCCCCACAGCTTTGGCAGCCGCCGCCGGATCCCGCCGTGCTCTCCTGCTGCGGTCCAGTCTAAAACGTCACATGCGGAATGGAAACTGCTTACATGTTCGCCGGCGCCCCTATGTTTTCAAGAAACAGTTGTATTTTACAGCTCCAATAAAAACAAAGCACCATGGTTGGGATTGGACAGAATGAGCATCTGTTTGGACAACATTTTGACGGTGTGTTCCTTTAGGTGCTTACGGAAAAGGGACCAAGCTTCTTTCCTGTGCTTTGTAGGAATTTGTTTACCTCAATTATAATATCCAGACAGGATACCGACATCAGACAAATTTCATGTTATTTTATGACAAGACCTTTAACCTCTTTTATGCTAGTGTTTGCTTAAATTTTGATAAGCTTCCCAGGTTATTTAAAAAAAAAAAAAAAATGTTAAAAAAAAGAAAGAAAATGGTATAACTCTACCAGCAAATTACATAATATTTATAGCTTTGGGATTCTCCAGAAATGAACTAAATGTTAAATATTTAAAAGAATTTTCTTCTGGAAATCTCTGTTATTGGACTTACCAAACCGCCACTCCTTTCCAATGTTCTGCTTCCTTGTCTGGCTAAATCAATACAAGTCTACAGTTGAAGTGAACTTTGTGCCTAATATTTATGGTGTTTTTGGCACTGGGAGAAAAGTCTACATCCTGATGAGGTAAAACTGACCTGAACTTATCAGTTCTGTTATCAGAGTTGAAGCCCTCCCAAATCTCAGAGGACTCTTTAAGGCCTTGTTCAAGGAAAATCCCATCCCTCTGTATTTATGAGTAATCTTGATCACATTTCCAGCAACATGACAGTGACCTAAATCTGACCACCATGTGGTTTTACTTGACTGGACATTCTTCAAAACTTTGAAGAACACATTTCCAGGCAGATAGAGCAGTTTTACAGAGTGAGAACTCGAACAAAAAAGGATACGAAGTACAATTTATTGCAGCGCCATACATGCATATTGGATCAATTTTTGACAATGCTTTCTGTTTGGCGCTCTCGGAAACCCTGCCGCCACCACTCCCCTGAGTCAGATGAAGTCAGGCAGGCAGGAGGCAGACAGAAAGAGTTCTCTCCAGAAAGAGCAGTTCCTCCGCAGAGTTGGTCAGATGAAAGGCGATGAGCAGTATCGATCGGGAAGCAGGGGAAGAATGGCCGGCGGTGTGCGCGAGGCAGAGCTGCTGGAGAATAAGAACGAGCCTAGGGGGCATCAGGACCACCACTGAGGGTGGGAGGGGGTTGTGTTAAAGCGGGAGATGGGCTGATGGGCTGTCAGTGAATCCCTCCAACTCTGCACTCCATTTCCACGCAGCTCCACAGTGTGCAGCGTAGTGTTGCTGATGAGAACTGTTGGAGCGGAGCTAGCTAGCTCAGGGTCAAAGAAATGACTGACCTTAAGAATGTGAATCCCACACACACACACACACACGCACACACAAAATTCTGTCTTATGCTGGACCACACACATACAATTCTCAAACCATACAATATGTATAATATTCTTATAAACAACACAAAACAAAAAACCCAAGAAAACACATTCGCCTTGGTTTAGTGGTCCTGTATTCAGAATCAATATTTGTTCCTTTCCCCCCCCCTGTTTTTGTT
>JAQMCW010000015.1:8023676-8036941 GCA_030068335.1 Chrysichthys cranchii | reverse complement strand
CCAGGGTTTCACAGAGGAGTGGAGTGTGCTGCTCCCGCGAGCTCTGAGTGTGTGCGTGGCGGTGTAAGGGAGAGGAGTGAAAGACGCCGCTTGTTTCCCCTCCACTCATTCCGGTTAGTGTATTTCACCGCTGCTTATGTCTGAAAGGCTGGCTCCAAGCGCTAGGGGTGGGCTCCCGCCCTCTGATGGTTTTCCAGGGAGGATTTGTCAGGTCAGAGCGTGCACCGTCCGGCGGTCTCCGCTCCTCTCCCCGGGTTATTTATTACCTCTCTCCCCCGCCGGCAGCGCTGCGGCTCCGGGGCCGCTGCCAACAACGGAGGTGGGGGACACTCCAAGGGGGCTATGGACTGTCGACCAAAGGAGACTATTATTTCATCTAGCTGGTTTGCTAAAAGGGTTGATTCAAGTCTAGCTCATCCATGAGGAAAAAACAAACAAACAAACAAACAAAAAAACACCACTGGAACTGAAGTGGTTGTTCTTTCGCCTGGAATAGATTAACAAATTTGAGGTTTATTTAATTCTACTTGTTACAGCCTGGTACAGATTGTACTGACATTAAAATAAATGGAAAACGCTCACTGTGGTGATAATGAAATATGGAAAGCACACAGTCCTATAAAACCCATGGCTGTAGTAGACACATGCACTTACTATGCTACAAGATCTTGTTTTTTTGTTCTGCTAGAGTGTACAGATGTTTTGTTTCACTTGGGTGCGGGGCCGAGTCCGTTTATATACTATATCCAATAAATCCACTAATGTTAAAGAAAATACAATTTGTATTTGTATTTATGTTCATCCAGTTTTATGATTTAGGATTATTGGGTTTGGAAAGCACACTCTTCAGACGATGTACAACACTCTTTGTAGTATTGTAGCGGTGTTCCCGGGTTTGGGCTGGGTTTCCGGGCATGCTTTGCGCTGCTGTGTTTTGTGCTCCATCGTTCATGAGACGATGGGTTCCTGGGCTTGGTTTCGGCCGTTTTGGTAAGGTTATGTGTGCGTGGTTGTGTGTGCATTTTTGTGTGTATATGGGTGCGTGTGCGCTCATGTGTGTTGTGTTGGGTGTGGTTATGTGTCGCTAAGTATGCTGGTTCTTTTAAAAGCCACACTGCTTAGTAAACGGCGCTGTTAATAAAGCGCTTCCCAGCTGTTCCTTGGGGATTTTTCTACAACTCCTGTTGTCGATTCCGGTTATTTCTGGCTACAGTATAATTATTGTAATATAAACATGTTATGTTTCATATTGTGTCACTTAAGTGTTAAAGGTCCACTATTTAGGATTTAGAGGGAATGGGATATAATATTCATGAGTATGTTTTCATAAGTGTGTAATTACCTGTAACTACGACTTGTGTTTTCGTAAGTTTAGAATTAGCCTTTTACATCTACATAGAGAGCTGGTCCTTTTCTATGGAGCCGCCATGTTGGGCCTTCTGTGTTTCCCTTTTTTTTTCCTTTTTTTTTTTAATACAAGTGGCAGTGTGAATCCAGAAGGAACCAGTGGAAAGATGACAAAAAAGAAGAAAGGGAAACAAGGAAGAAGAAATTAGAGGAATCAGTGTTTGCTGGTGCTGGCAAACAAGTTTGAGAAGTCAAATTTTGAAGAATGGAAGACAATACGTATGATTTAACTCAGAAAAAGCAATGTCTTGTGAATGCAAGTACTTGAAAGTACATCATGGGCACATGACAGCCACCACACATTCTAATACATGCTCAGTAAGGGAGGGGATTCATAAAGAAATGCTTGTTTTATAAATTTAATTTTAATCGTAAAAAGGCCTTGAACAAAAGGACTACAGTATATTGTATGGAGTGTAGCGCTTAAGAGTGCAGAGTCTGAAAACATTGTATCATAAATTTAAAATAGATCTGCTATGTTGGGTATAGTTGCCTCCTCCCAGCTTCAGCGTCCCAGGTTCCTAACCTTGGGATACTGTCTGTGTGGAGTTTTACATGTTCTTTGGAAGTTTCCTCCATACCTACATTGGTTTCTTCCAGGTTTTGCAGTGCTTTCCTTCCACTACTAGATGAATTGCCTACTCTAAATTGCCCCTGGGTGTGAATGAGTGAGTGAATGTGTGTGTATGATGGCCTGTGATGCAATGTATGCAATGAATATTCCTGTCTTTCACCCAGTGTTCCTGAGATAGGTCTTAGATCCACTGTGACCCTCACCAGGATAAAGCACTTGTTGAAGATGAATGAATACAAATCAACTGACACTGGAACCCGCACTAGGCTTAGCTACAGAATTAATAGTCTGTCCAGTTAATCATAAACAACTTAATTATCTTTTAACAGCAATATATATATCTTTACTTTTTTCCCCCTTCCTCACTTTTGTGTAAAAGTGCATTGTGTAAATATACAATCATGATCAATTGTCAGCATTTACATATAGCATCACTTACCACAAAAATATCCACGTATGGTAAATGTTGATCTAGACACAACATATACATTTGGACTTTAAAATTTGAATGATTGCGGCTGCCTAGTGTTTTTTTTTATTTTTCAGAATACTGTATTACATGTATTTTATATTTATCTATAATAATTATTGTACTGTTTGAAAGTACTCCTGTGTGAAACTTTTACATTTTTTAGGTTTCTGGTTCACAAAAATGTCAATCCAGAGTGAGATTAAGACTGGTTCCTGAAGGCAGTTCAGACTTTCTGCTAAACTAATGATGAAATTAAAAGTGAACATGCTGCTCATAATAAGTGGGTGGCTGCCACTAAATAGTAGGGTGATCGAGAATGAGAGCATGAAAGTGTGTGTGTGAGATGGGGACTGAAAAGTTCAGGGGAACCCTTCCTGTACCTAGGGTGTGTGGGACGTACACCACTATCATCTGTAATTTCAGGGGAACCCCTCTTTCGTAAATGTTGCTCTTTGAGTCCCAGGAGAGGAACTCATGACTCACTCATGATTCGTATGAAGAGAGGAGTGGGTATGTGTATGTGGGCAGGGGTAACCCCCGTAGGGGATCCTCACACATAGGGTTTCAGGGATCTCCTACAAATACAAATAATCTTTCACTACCTCCTGACCTTTATATTTTTCCTTTAGTGATGTGTGTTTGTGGAAGCAATGTTGACTTCCTGAATTTGACTTCCTGAGTATGATAAGTTGTGTCATGTCTTGACTTCTTGAGAAACAACATCGTTTTTGGGTGCGTGCAATGGAACAAGGAGAAAATGAAGCCAGAGCAAGAGTTTTGAGAGCAATTTGTTGTGAAAAAAAACCCAAAAAACAAACAAAAAAAAAACAGTAGAACAGTAACTTTAATACTCCTGAAGCACTGGTACATACATACAGACTAGAAATAGTGTTGCATCAAAGACCTTTTACAGTGCCAGAGTATGTTTAGGGTAATAGTAAATTGGGTGAAATGCAGGGATGGATTACTGACCTGTCCTACTGTCCCCATGGACCCTGGCCACTGGGGGGCCCTAGACAAGCAGAGATTTAAACTGAAAAATTAGACTGATTGGCCATTGGGCTAAATCACAACACGCATCAACATCAGTGGACTAATAAAATATGAACCAAAGAATGTGAAGTCACAAAATCTAAAATGTTACTGATCTGTGTGAGTCTAAATATGTCACCAGTGAGTAGTCAGTTAGGTCTGGAGCTAGATAAACTGGTTTGAAAAAATGAGTAATGTTTCCTGCATTGGTTCATATGTGACCGGGTGAAGAGGGGGTCCCTGCAGAGGTTCCTGTTCACGATTTACTAATCAGATGACTCATTTTAATGTTTAGAATGATGCAAACGAGTTATTATTAAAAATGACACACTAATTTAAATTTACTCCGAAAATCATAATAAAAACCCATAAATCGAACAAAAGCCTACTTTTCCCTTGGTTGAATAAGGTGACTGTCATGATCATCTTAACAGTGTCATTTATTAGTAAGTCATTTATGTGTTTCGTGCAATCCTGCTGCAGTATTATTATTATTATTATTATTATTATTATTAATATTATTATTATTATTATTATCATCATCACCCTGCTTCTATGGTAATTAATGCATCGATTAAGAGTTTACATTACATGCTCCAGGGGAAAAAAAGACCCGTGGGCCAACATAATTTATATTTCATATTTTTATTCGACAATAAAAGTGACAGAAAACACAGCGGGGGAAGTGTTAATGGGAGTGTTGGTCACTTTGTTATAATATCACCAAAGCGATTCTGCTTAGTACAGCACCACATTACGCTGTCTTGTTCCAATCTATAGCCTTATGGTCCCACCATTTTATTGGCTCACACAAAAGGACAGCAAATTACACCGATTTAAAGACCCCATTTGATGTTTTATTGTTGCTTAATGTCTTAACTGGCAATTCATTATTAAGGATTTAGTGTGACACGGTTAAGGGCTATAGGAGTAAGACGGATTTAGCTTGCAGTGACGGGAAAAAGAAGATCTGTAAGGCAGTTAGCTTCTAAAACTGTGACGTGCATTAAGGCGATTGTAAAGAGTTGGTCTTCGCCGTCCCTCGCAAACCCCCTTGGCTTTTTGGCGCCAGGACTCCCTCCGCTGTTTAAATGGGCCAAGTTAGAGTTAGAGAAGCGGCGGAGAGCGCAAATCTTGTTTGGTCTGGGTATAAGTAAAGCGTGACTTTACCGGCACATGCAGGGTTAAAGGCGGAAAACACACACACACACTGACGTCCCATTAGTTGTAGATGTTTTCCTGCACGCAGATTAATATAAAAGATCGAAGAAGAAGAAGAAGAAGAGTTCATCTTCATCTCTGTCAGAAATTAGAAGTTTACCTTTGCAGCATGTGTTTCTTACCCTTGAACCCAAAATATAAGCCATAAATATTCGGCCGGAGATGATAACTAGGCTGGTAGTTTGTAGACTGTGATGGAAACTTGATAGGAAGGCGAGGCGTCTTTAGATATGTGTTTAGAACAAACCAGAGTGGTGTGTGGAGTTTACATATATGCTGTGTGTGTGTGTGTGTGTGTGTGAAGATAATGTAAATTAAATGTAGAATACATTGGAGGTAATTGAAAGAAAAGCCCTAAGTCCAACGCCGTGTCGATAAAGGCTCAGTTCTGCTTCATTAAGCGTCGGTGGCCGTCAGTGTGGCGGCATCATGGCAGGCGGCCTATTAGTGGAGCGGCTCCGATTAGCTGTGGTGGGCAGGCGCGCGCCGGAACCCGTCACGCCACCAGCAGCAGCAGCAGCGCAGTGAAGAGCGCGCGCGCGCGGAGCGAGCCTGCTGGAAACGCACGCGCTCTGCCGTCGCCACAGCACAGCGGCGCGTGGAGTCCCACGGAAAAAAGAAAAAAAAGAAAAAGAAAAAGAAAACAAACCACAGAGCGGAGTCAGGAGCGAGCCTACATCTGAACTCTAAACACACACACACACACACACACACACACACGCACACAGGACGCGCAAGTTGGCTCGCGCGAGCCGCCACTCAGTCCTCCACCGCTAACATGCCTGCCGTCAAAAAGGAGAGACTGGACGGAGAAGACATGGCATTAGGCGCCTTTGCGCAGCCCGAATACTTGGCCCCTTTAAATGCCGCCGCCATCCCCGTAGTGACCCCTCATCCGCCGCCCTACGACCACCTCTTCGCCCATCCGCGCGCCTACCTGGGACTGCGCGACACACCACTGCACCGGCAGCACCTCCATCACCAGCACGCGGATGACCTGATGCTCGAGAGGTTCTCCTCCATCCCCGACTTCCAGCCGTTCTTTGACGGCGGCGAGCCGTGCATCGAGGTGGAGTGCGGCGAGAACAAGGCGCTGCTCTACATCAACAAACTGTGCCAGGGCAGCAAGGGGCCCTCCATCAAGCACCGGGGCGAGTGGCTCACCCCCAACGAGTTCCAGTTCGTCAGCGGGAGAGAAACAGCCAAGGACTGGAAGCGGAGTATCCGACACAAGGGTGAGTGCGTGCCAGGCATTCCCCAACACCAAACTGCACCAGCTCACAGCTCCTGTTCCTCCCTGACTGCTTACCTGGGTGCACTTTTTTACTTATTTACTTACTTATTTATTTATTTAGGAAGGAAGGAAGGAAAGGGTTACTCGGCATTATACCAACTAGTATAAGTCCAGAGTTTAGTGAGGCACAGCAGACCGGCACGCGCTAACTTCCCATTCGGAATAAGAAGCCTGTGCGTAATTGGGCATCTGTCCCACATTCCCCCGGAGTCGGCGTCGTAAACGTGGGCCATTGTGTGCACGCGACGCGATGGACGCTCGGATAAGCGCGCGTGGGAATGTTGAATTGCTCGAACTGTAGGGCTTTTGAGGATTTGATAGCCTGTTAAACGCTGGTAAGTTCGAGTCAGGGGTGTGTGTGTGTGTGTGTGTGTGTGTGTGTGTGTGTGTGACACTCAGAGCATCTTGTAGTAAAACATTGCTGGGAACAGTTTGCACCTTGTGATGTGTGTTCTGAATTTTCAGCAGTTTCAGGCTGTCGGGAGGAAATGCTTGGGTTTTTAGTTCAGTCTTTTCTGGGGGTCTTTTCTCTTGAGGCACAGGAGAGCGTCCCTGAATCGTGTCAAGTCGGACAAGAGATGGACATGAGCTTTGGCGTTTCTGAGCTGTGCCGCGCGGTGCACGCGCTTCTCGAGTTGGACACGGCGGAGCACGCGCTCTGGTTCCGGCACTCCGAGCTCGAGCGCTTCCTTCTAGATGTTGTTAGGGCACTAAGATAAGATGCCTGGGGTTTTGTGTTCAGTTAAAGACTTTAAGGCTAGGGTCTGATTCTCGAGCTGGACAGTGAGTGGTTGAACCTGTCACTTCTCTAGAGGTCTGTAGATCCTCCTCATGGACTTTATGGAGGTCTAAAGCTTCAGGCTCCCACTCTCAGAAGTAAAGGTACTACAGTAAAGGTACTACACTGAGCTCGTACATGCTGCTGGTGTAGTACTAAGAAGGGTACTGGGGTTTTTCTAGCTTTTAGTTTGTATTTTTATTTTTTTTTAGTATGCACTTTTACCTGAAGTGCACATTATACAGCTTTAATTAGCTCTTCAACTAGGTTCAGTTATGCACCTTATTATTATTATTATTATTATTATTATTATTATTGTTGTTGTTGTTGTTGTTGTTGTAAAGTTTTCCAGGATAACTACACATACTAAAGGTACAAAACAGCGCCAGCAACAGGGAGAAGTACAGGTTGGTGTCTTTATTTCTGACAGGGTAAGGAGCGTCCCGTAAAAGGAACGATTCGAAGAAAACACAATTCCTGCTTTGTGGTTTGGTATCCAAATTTGTCTGCTTTCATTGTCTACTGGAAATTGCCTGAGAAATGTATTCTTCTCCTGGAATTGTAAGGCGAACATCCTGTAGCTGACAAGTAGTGGAAATGTATGTTCATCGCATAGCAGCTTGCTAAATGTAACGAAATGCCTGAACTAAACTAAAGATTGTAAATTTGGCTATCAAACATGCCATGGATTATGAGATAAATCTGGGCAAAAGGAAAATTTGTGTATTCTTTCGTTTATGCTCAAACTAAGCTACTTAAAAGTTGGATCAAACTTTTACAAATCGCTAGACCACTTTTATACTGGTATGTTTTGGGGTTAAAACCTTTAGGCTAGTCTAACTGTCAGGACACCAGGATGAAGCTGTCGATCAGAATACTTAAGAAGTTGATGTATAATTGTTTTACTCTGTAACACTAAAGGGAAAATGCTGTAAACTCCAAATCATGTGAGATGTAGCTATACTACACATGGCTTGTTTGCATAATCTGTGTTCCCTCCTATTTTCTTCCCTTCTTTTCTTATAACGTAAAGTTTCAAACGTATGCTATTTTGTACTTTTTTTGCAGGGAAAAGTCTAAAGACACTTATGTCCAAAGGAATCTTACAGGTGCATCCTCCAATCTGTGACTGCCCTGGGTGTCGGATTTCATCTCCCGTGGTAAGGCTGGTTTTATATCCTTTTGCTTCTTCCTGTGTTGGTATCAAAATCGTTTCATACGGAAGAGTCGTATCAGAATTGTTGCTGTTTGGTGCAAATTTAAAAAGCGAACATGATGTCAAAGTTATACAACGCTATCAAAGTGTACCAAGTGATGACATGCATGTAGGTCAAGGGTTTAGTGCATGTCGACTGTAGGGGAGTTGCGAGGACGGTGACTTGAAAGTGATCCTGAAAGTGATCCTGAAAAGTTAATTAGCACCGAGTGCAAGCAAAGGTGAAATGTCTGGAACTGTGTGTTTATGTTTGGTGAGCTCAAGAGTTGCTGTCAGGTCAGGATTCTCCCATGCAAGCTGTCGGAGTGGAAGTTATGATAAATTTTGTTATATTTTATTAAAGATCTGTGGGAGATATTTAATAATACTTCATCATTTTTGAATGAGAATTGTGTGCAGCTGTGCACTGACTACAATGGCTTAAAGAACGTGATTGTAGTGGAGCGACAAATTTAGAAATTTATTAAGAACTTGGAAAAGCGTCAGACTAGCAGCTTTTGTTGCTACACCTCAGCTGGAGTGATTTGAGTACTAACCAGGTAAATAATCATTCCAGTTTGAGCTGAGAAACCCATTAGGGTGCTCCATCCTTCAGGAGAAAAGGGAAGTGTTACGTAATCGTTATAATCTTTTGATAATATCCTGATATGTAAGTATTTTTCCTTTTTAAAAAAGTGCCAAACCCAAGTAATACATTCTCCCTGAAGAGATTTCGTCAGTTCTTTTTGCAGTTATTTTTATGATTAAACAAGTGCTGATCATGTCCTGGAGTTAATCAGTAATATAAATAGCTGACTTATTGGTTTCTCGCCTAATTCCATAACCCTTAGCTTCCATCTGCTTATAGCATCTTTAAACACAACTTTTCACAACTAGCCTTTGTGACCCTTTGCAAGTGGGTGACAAAACCATGTGTGTGTGTGTGCGTGTGTGTGTGTGTGCGTGTATGTGCAGGTGTGGGTGTGTCTGCATGTGTGTGGGTGTGGGTGCGGGTGACTGGCTGCTTGGAAGGCGGCGGAATCTGTCCACACAGGTGCTGTTTTTTTGTTTATCTGAAGCGAGCACATCTGTCGTCGCCTCTAACGGTTAATCTGTAGGGAAGGGTGTAAGAGGCTTACTGAGCTACGGAGCGTGGCTACGGGTGATTACTGGGTGTACGGCACGCAAGGCAGAGGCAGTGTAGATAAGCTGGAGGTGTCTGATGCAGGTAAACTCATGATGCATGCTACACCCAGAACTGGAGCTTAGATATTATCTGAAGGTATCTTCGGTCCATAGATAGAAGCTTTGGTTAGGTTGAGTCTGTGTGATAATGGCTTTTGTCTGATCTCTGTCTGATTATTGCACGCGTTAAAGAGAACATGTGATGTTTCTGTGCTACAT
Source organism: Chrysichthys cranchii (assembly GCA_030068335.1). Taxonomy (NCBI): domain Eukaryota; kingdom Metazoa; phylum Chordata; class Actinopteri; order Siluriformes; family Claroteidae; genus Chrysichthys; species Chrysichthys cranchii. The sequence continues at coordinate 8,027,564 of JAQMCW010000015.1, read as the reverse complement.
TATACCAATAATTCTCAAATCTATAGGTTTAAACCATTGGGCAGGGCTGTGAGAAAGAGATAAAGCCTATTCTGGAAATTACCCAAACTGAGTGTATATGTTCTCTATCTGTGATACTTTTTAATTTTATTCTAGCTCTAACCTAAGTTTAGGCTTGATCTGGACTAAGCCTAATCTAGTCAATCGACTATCTTATTGCTGCCATTGGTTAAGATGCTGTTTGGGTCACATGATGCTTAGGGTGTAATTTGGCTTGATTTGCATATTCATTTTTAGTTTCGGTATTTCCACTGGCCATGTCCGTGTAGTGCATTATCCTGGATGGGGATTGATTTTTGGTTTGCAAGTTGAAGTCTGCTTTTTTTTTTACTTAAAAATAGTTGAAAGTCATTTTTAAATATATTTCTTTGGAATAGAGTATGCTTCTTTTTAAACTGCTAAGTTGATCGTTTGAAAAGTTATTTTCGTAGCGTTTACAAGCGGCAGAATGGAGGTTATGTGAGAAGCTTCTTTGCTAGCTGTGGTGTTTGCTGTGGAGATGCGGAAGGCCTCTAAGAACGTTTGTTCTCCCCTCACCACTCCTTCTTCCCGTAAGCGTGACGCTGGTTTGTGAGAGGGAGAGGTGTGGACGCGGAGGGCAGGCTGCCGAGCTTGCCTTGCCTGTCGCTGTACACACACACACACACACACACACACACACACACACACACACACACCTTAAGGGCAAGACAACACACACACACACACACAAACACACAAACACACACACCATAACTCTCTGTGAGATAACAAGACAGTCCCTGTGCGTACACACACACACACACACACACACGCACACACGCACACATACATAGTCTCTCTCTCTCTCTCTCTCTCTCTCTCTCTCTCTCTCTCTCTCTCTCTCTCTCTCATGCTATCACCCTCATACACCTAACACAAACATTCACACATACCAACAGAAACACAATAAATTACAGGAACACACTCACATCAGTCAAAGTCTTCGCACTTCAAATGCTTTCCTTTGCATCCTCACAATCATAAACCTGTCGTGCAGCCATATAAGCTAATGTTTTAGTTCCCCATTTTGAGGTGAAGTGTCAAATGTAATGCTGAATGAATTTTTCCCAAGAATATTTTTTTAATGTCAAATGGTTCAAGGACCCCTGACTTTGAAATGGTTTCCTGCATACAGGTCATATACATTGTTTGGAGAAAATTTATGAACCCTTAGTTTTATAAGAATTTTTTTTGTACTTGGAAAAACAAACCCAATTAAAGCAGTGCTAGTGATGAAGCTCAAACCTATCACAGGCAGAATTGCAAACTATTAGAGGATGACTTGTCAACCTACAGAAGCTACATAAGTTAGCTGACTAAGCTAACTTTGCTAATGACAGTGATGGTGAAGGCGTTAGAACATTTTGATGTCAGTTGCTGAGAATATGGCAGTGCAAAAGCAAAGCTTTGATACTGAAAAAGTAAGTATGTCTTCCTAGCTTTTGGCTATCAGGATAGCTATGTGCTAGTATTACTTACTGTAGAGTAGAGCGCACTTACACATTAGCAGTGAGCTAATTGAACTTAAATCGATAAACTTTATTACCGTTCTGACACATAACCTTTGGTGAACAGACGCCTTCTCACCGGACTGAGGTGCAGACAAATACTCAGACAGACCCTTCTCAGCATGACCTTTTTGTAACAGTTTAGCAGCCTATAGGTAATAGCATCTTATAATGCTAAACTAGTTCACAGAAACCGATAAAAGAGTTGTTATGACAGACATAGTAGATCATTTATACTTACTGATCACAGACACCGATAAAGCATTATTGGTGTATTAGGGGTTAAATCTGTCCTAATCCTTATATAGAGACTTTGCAGGGCTCAGTGTTGTGTTTGTAGGATGTTTTATATGTGCACGGGTCCCTTTAAGAGCCCAAGCTGACAAGCCACGCTGGCTGTTGTCTCCCAGGAGAAATGTGCTTCCTCCGCTCTGTTTTTTCAGCGGAACTAGCGGAGGCCGGCAGGAAATTGCACTCTCCTCCGGCTCGTAAATATCTCTTCGAATCAGCACCCCTCCTGTCCCACCCCTCCCTCCACTCCATCCTGGGTTGGAAAAGGTTGCCATCCAGGAGGTCAGGGATATGGCTGACTGGAGTGAGGGGTCAGTTCAGGAGTTTCCTCTAAAACAAGCATTAATGTATTAATGTTCTTAAGTAGGAAGGCTTCTCATTTAGAACCAGATAAAAGTTGATCACTTATTAAGTATGAGATCGGTTGAGGATGTTTTGGAGTTCGTTTGTGCGATCTCATGAGCGAAGTTATTATTGAAGAATTTCCATGTCAGGGAATAGAAAGTATGTTATAGGCAATGCATCACATCACATAACAATATATTAATAATCGCATTGTGTCTTAGGACACTTATAAAGAACATCGACCATCTGTGGCCTCTACAGAGGTTGTAATCATATGTCACGCTTATGGAAATTTAGAGTTGTTCACGTGTCTGGCTATGAGCAGACATTGACAAGAAACTACTACAGACGAAAAATTGGATCTTTAGAGGGTTGTTAACTATAGCACATAGACTTCCTGTGCAGCAGGAAGAAATCTATTACACTCTGAGTAGGATCATTTAGGAGAATACATTACATGACAATACAATACAATACAAAGCGTTATAAAGAAAGAACTGTATAAACAATATCATATGTCTGAAAGCTGCATTATAACTGCACTAGGACTGCCATTACTTGCACTGACGTATAATGGCAGTAATATAACAAGTGGTTAGGGCAGGGCAGTCTGCCGATATGATATTGATATTGTGATAAATAATGTAAAGATACACTTTTCTGAGAGTATTATGGGTGCAACACAGCCCAAATGTATTGTTATGCTGGTTTCACACTGTGCGATTTCAGCAATGTTTTTACTGTCACACTGTATGAGATGATCCGGATAAAATCTTGACTGAATTTAAAAACAGACAATAGCGTTCACCATGTCAGATCATATAACGAGGCACGTCTAAAGAGAGATCTGTGATTAAAGAAAATGACAGTTTTGTTCACGTCATCCAGGTTTGTGCAGAAATGAGGTTGCATAAACTTCAAAGCAAGTCTGTGGTCATGAGGATTTTTTCCCCCTGTCCGTTAGCATGTTTCACGCTTGCTACTACAGTATTTGTAGCTGTCCTGTGAGTTTCACATCATGCTAGGCTGTACTCTTATAGGTAGCGTTTAGACGAGTGTCATAGCAGCGGTTATGCTCTGAGATTTTTTTTATTTTTGAACTTTGTCGTTTACTGTCTTTGGTCACAGTGGCACTAAATCACTTGCTGGTGTTCTACGATGTGCTTAGATTTCAACTCTTGACGTTTTCTTTTTGTCTGCAACAGTAAAATTGGCTGGAAATCTAGCTTGATTCAACAAGTCTTTGGATGTTCATTTCTTTTTTACTTAATGAGTCCTCCGTTTTTTTTTTAACCAGTCATTTTATTTACCCTGTTAAGATGCTATATATATATTTCTTTTTTCTACAAATGTATTTTGTACAGTTGCGTATGTTTTTTGGTAAATTGATCAGCAAGGCTAAATATATACATACTAATTATATACCCAGACATCTCAAACGTAAATAGACACCATCATTTTTGAAAAATGTATTTCTAGAAACTTCCTTCTATCTGCAGTGCCATAGTAGCCCTATTGATGGAGATCCCTCACAGAAATACGCCGGCTCACTTGGAGTCGCTCTGCAACATCAGCACCTTAGCGGGGATATTTTTCAACAATCCGCTTGACAGTCCGAAGACACCTGTCAGAGGGTCCAGGTCGACCTGAGCGGGATGCTGTTGATTCCTTTCCTTTGCTTTTG
>JAQMCW010000015.1:7990972-8009940 GCA_030068335.1 Chrysichthys cranchii | reverse complement strand
AAATAAACAATAACATAAAGAGCTAAGACATTACAAATTACCGCACGTTGTTCGAAAAAGGAGTGGGAAGAAGTACAAATTCCCCCCCCCCCCCCGTATTCCCGTATTTTTTTTTAATCCCGTATTCTTATTGGAGATGATTGTATGTAGAAAAAGATTTTGTTTTTGGATCCTCTTTGTACATCAAAGATAACTTAGGGAATTTTTCAGAACATCTTCCCACCAAAAGCGTGCCAATGTTGGTGTTAGATAGCTATAGTTCACCAGTTTAAAAGCCAGTCCATTATGAAATCACAGGTGGAAGTTTACTTTAATGCAAAATATCAGCAGCTCTGAGGGATTTTGGAATATTCGCCTCGGTCTTTTGAGAACATTTTTTTTTACTATCCGAAGGCCGATTCTTCATACGAAGATGGGGGAAGTCATCGCTGACAACAGAAATGTGCAAGATAAGAAATGCCTCTTAGTTATTTATTAATGTGTGTAGCTGCTCACTTGATTTGCTAGCATTAGCATTAGCCTTGTAGCTCTCAATCAGATGCAATCTTCAGTAAAATGATTCACTGATTCCTCATTGCTATATTTTTTTCAACAATAATTAACAAATAAAAAGGATGCGCTATTCAAATCATGATTTGCACAAATGTTGTTTGCTTCATGGGAGGTGGAAAAGGCTACAGAGGGGGAATTATATCTGTGGAAAAGTCCTGTAATAATGGTGTATAGATCTGTGGGATGCTTATTTACACTGCAGATAGTACTTTGATTCCCTTTTCATCAACCCACACAGGTAATCAATATCACTAACATCACCCATTAATGGTAAATTTTTGGGTTTGAATATTTTTTTCAAATATCGCTAATATTCTATGTATCTCTGTCCTTGGTTATAGAACACTACTTGCGTATTAGCACTCTGCATGGAGAAATGCTGTCTTGTTCATACATGTTAACTTTCCATCACTTTTTTATAATGCAGAAACAACGGAAAAACCTTAAGAGGACGAGCTGTGCAGCGTTTTATTTATGTATCCATGTCTGTATATTTACTACTTGCTTTGCTAACCAAGGCCTGTGTTGCAGGCTGCTGTCCTGTCTGGATGTGACCGGAATAATAAAGAGTCTTTAAAAAGACAGGAAAAGTAAATAGATGCAGTATTTCAAAGTTTGTGACCCTCACCAGACCTAACGTTTTAACTTGAATAATAAATAGTAGGTTGCGCACTGGTAATGGCTGTGCCACAGTAACACATGTGCTGCGTTGTCTTGTTGTGAGACGCTCTCTGACATCTTTGCATTAGCTGTACTCCCAGCCTTTTATTTCGGTTTGTTAGGAGGCAGCAGGTGGCAGGCGGTCGCTGGTGTGAGTTTGATGGTGAGGCTGTCTCCGTTGTGTTTTCATTAACGGTGTCAGGCCGGGCATCAGGATGCCCCCTCTGCTCGCTGTCTCACAGTGACCTTTGAATAAAGCGGCAGCTCTTCTGTCTTCTCTGCTATGTGGGCTTAGAAAGGAGCTGTCTGTCTCTCTTCCTGCGCTTCTTCCCCACAAACCTATTATTTGCTTTTGCAGTCATTCTTTCCTCCATGTGCTAGCAGTGTTTGAGTTTCAGGAATTGGTTGAGCCAAGCAAACTTGTGCCCAGGTGGTGTGCAGCTCTCATCCAGCTTCAAAGCTTCACGTCACCATCCTCCACACGTGAGGCCCAGCTGGCAGTGCTTGCAGCTGCATGAGTACAGAAACCATAGCTTTTTGGCACTGAAGATGTGTTTGCCTGGTTTCTGTGGTGATTCAGTTTTCCTTTCTCGGTGATTTGATCATCGTCGATGCCCTCAGGTTGTTTTTCATTGCACCTTGCGCGAACCAACAAATATGCTGCATTTATTGCGTGAATCGCATCTAAAATTGGTACATCCGTCTGTCATCACTTTAGTTCAGGTATAGGATACAGGTGGGTGGCGAGACGGACTGGATGTTTGCGTCATCAGTTTTACTCTGGCTGTTGTAGGACAGCCCGCCGGCCTCATTATCCATTTGCTTACCAGAAATAATTTCCTTGCACTTTCTTTTGAATTATTCATCATTCACGTACATTTCAGATTAACTTCAGAACATAAGTATGATGTATATCGTTCAGTGCTCCTCAGTTTGAATTGTTTTGGCCCAATGGCTTACCATATATCACTGTCATTATTAAAGGACATCATAGAGATCGTTATTAAGAACCACTGGTCTTTTCAATCCCCGTTTTGTCTTCAATTTGATTGCTTGCCAATTCCCACTATCCAGCCATCTCCACTCTCCTACAACAGCTACAAACTGGGGAGGGTGACAAGTTTCCTCTGAGATATGTTAAGCCGACCAGAGGCATCTTTTCATAGTGCATCACAAGGCAGTGTAATACATTTGCTATCTATCCTCTTGCACATGCATGAGCTCATACATAGCCCTAACCCTAACCCATGATTGCCTAATGTCCAAGAGAAAGCGCCATCTCTCCCAAAAATCGAGCATAGTCCATTTGCTCACTTGGCTTCTAGACACTGATAGCTGTAGCATCATCAGGATTCAAACTCGTGATCTCCTGACAATAATGATTTTCAGTTGTGCCACTCGGGAGTTACACTGGACTGTTTTTTTTTAAGGACATTATAATAATTAATAGAGAATAATGCATCAATAATGCTGCAGTTTTGTTGTGCGCTGACCTTATTTGGGAACATTGTTGCTTTGTGTTTAAGAACCACATTTTTTAACATAATGACTATCAACGGGATTGCCTCATTTGACACGAACGTCCAGACAAACAGGTGCTAATGAATAAGCATCAATGTTGATGGAACGATGTGTTGCTTATAGGGATGAAAGCTATCGAGTGGTTTAATGTGAGATTACGTAGATAGTCTTCAGTGTGTGATAATCACAGGCTGATGTCCTTAGCGGAGCTGTCTGTTCCACAGCGTTTGTTTGGGATAGCTGACTCAGGCGGTTGGGTGTTAGCATGAGCCCTGACACAGATTATGACCTTGGCTGGTGCATGGGGAAGGCCTCATTAGCAGCTCTACGCTCGCTGGGGCCGGCCAGGAAAAAGCGTGCTAATTACCTCGCTAACAACGTCCTTGCTTAGTGAGCTTACAGCAGAACCTTGGCTTAAGGATAATAACTTGCGTGAATGGCTAGGGCAAGGGCTGCTGTGCATATTTTCTATGGATTAATGCACTGCTGACGGTGGGAGGATGTGGGGGATGCGGGGACTTATGACAGTCTGCCTGGTAAATGACTGATGCATACTTTCAAACTTTATATTAAAGGGCCACTCGGCACGAGTGGCCCTTTAATATAAAAGTTGAAAGTATGCATCAGTCATTTACCAGGCAGACTGTCGTCACTTTATGAACAGGTAACTCCAGTTTTGAAACGTTGAAAAAGAGTTTCAAGTAAACAAACTGGTTAATATTTGAAGAACGCATCGTTAGTGGGCTTTTTTGTGCTTTTTTTTTTGGTGTTATTTTCGATGTAATAAGGCTTCCGCTTATCAGAATAAAAGTTGGGAGATTTGCTGAAGGGTTGCAGTTGTTTTTCTTTTTGGAAAATTCTTGAAAATTGAAAATTCTTGCCTCCACCATCATTTAAATGACCACAGTGCATGACAACTTCAAATGAAGCCATGGACGTATTGCAACTGCTGACATGTATGTTGATTCAACGATTAATGGAGATTAACTGACAAGAAAACTTTTTGAAATAATCTCTAAAAAACAAAAAGACAATGTCTTATCCTAACCTAATTATAACCGGTTAGTTACAACCAATGCATCGTCATTGTTATTGCTCCCAAATATTCATGCGCTTCTATTTCTAAACTCGCAACATACATACTGTAAGCTACATACAGTTAGCTTTATGCTAATGGAATTTCCATTCATACACTGATCATTGTGGGAAACTGGCAGTGGCAGATATGACCAGTAAACCGATGTTCGGAGCTCAAGCTGAAAGACGAGTGAATTGTCAGGCCAGCTTGGTGAATGAGAAGAAATTCCTTTTGCCTGTGGCATACTGTCTGTAGCCGTGCTGAAAGCGTGACAGGCTGACATTACCGGGGAGCAGCCTGTAATCTGAGCACTGTAAAACTAGCATTTCAGCTGCCACAATCAGCAGGGCCACCGGCCTGCTACGGCAAAATGGTGGCGAGACAAGCCGCTGTAGCTGGCGACAGGTTGTTAAAATCGCTGCCGAGACCTCCCAAATCGTGAGCGTGGGCCTCAGCCCAGCAGGCGCTGAGAGATGTCGGGTCTGATGGCTGGCTAAATTCTAATCGGCTATTCCACATTGTTATACTACATAAGGAGATCAGAGTTATAATCAGATTGCTTTGAAATACGCTCGTGACATACTTCCCCTATACTTCTCCATAGGTTCATTAATGGTCCAAGTGGAGTTAATAATGTGCTGAATTAAGGAAGAGGACAAGAAGGGGAGGGTGGTGGGCTGGAAGGATGCATAGGTGTGATCTAAGTAGTAGTAGTAATAAAAATAAGTGCACTGAGTGATAGAAAAATGCAAGGTTATGGGATTGGAAGGGGGGTCGGTCTTTGTTTTAGCTGCTGCAGTGAGTCCCTCAGTCATTAGTAGAAAATAAACTGTTTGTTGTTTAACCCAGTAAAGTCTGAAATCGAGGAAAAGTGCTTTACTTTTCTATGAGTTTCATGAATTAGATGGTAGTTACGAAATAACATTAAGACCACAGGTGTCAAATATGTGGCCTGAGGGCCAGGACTGATCCAATAAAGGTTTAATTTAGCCCACCAGTTTTAAGTTACAATTTTTCATGGACCATAATTTAGTTTAATCGAAGATTAAAAAAAAAGAAGCTAGTCTTTGTCATTTAATTGGGGGATGAAATGAAGCAATAAGCTCTGTAAAAAGCGACCGACAAAATTATGCTGATGTGATGTAATTCTTTATTAGCAAGCTCAAAATATGATGTAATCAATTACAGTCCGTTCATTGGTTTTGTTGTAGGTGATATCTGCTTGATCAATGAGTTTATACATTCACAAATTACCAGAGGAGTTGTTGGTATGATTGGTCGCTAAGCTGATTGTTTTGGTCTGGCCCACTTGAACTTGAACTAGTAATGTGTAGCATGGCTCATTACTTAAAAAAATGTTTGATACCCCTCGTGTATGTAGGAGTTATTAAGTAACATGCGTTATAGTGAAGATGTGATTAATCAGATGAGCATTTAAAGAGTCCCATTCATACTATGCTAGCTAAAATCCCAAATTTCCAGCTGCTAGATAGATTTCAGCCTTCTTTAAGAATTCCTAAAAGCCATGTTCAACAGATGTGTACACCCCTTCAGCCTACCCTGACTTCTATTCGAGTCTTATCAGTTTGCCTTTGTGCAATGACAGCTACCTCCGATGGTTTATCCCGGCTCACCGCCTGTGTCTCCTAATTCATTTCAGAGGGGTGATGCTGAAAACCATAATCACTTCATTTAAGCTCCTAAACTGCTTAGGAGCCCTGAATGTGTTTATTAGAACATCTTAAGGCTGAAGATGAGACAGGATGAGAGTCCAAATTGCTTGATGCAGGAACCTGTCGTTGCTTATTATACACTTTTAATCCAAAAGACAATGGGCTGGCGACAGGGACAGGGTTCGTTTCGACGAGAGGAAGCCTGTTACGGATAACCTCAGCGCTGTGCAAGACTTTGTGCGTCTGTGGTGTAGGTGTTTGTAAGGTGTCTGTGGGTGTTGACTGTGGGATTGTTATGTAGATGTAGGCATGCTGAAGGTATGCTGAGTCTGAGTGTAAACGTTGCTTCATTTATTAATTCAAGCTGGGTGGGTTGATCATGTATCTTGTGGCATGTTGAGACTTTGTAATAATTGAAAAGACAGCCGTAATGTAAGATGTTTAGACTTCCTTTTAGCACCGTGCGCACTGTGAGTCATTTCTCTGTGTTGTTGTGGTTAGTTTCTGAGTGAAGTGTTGCTTTGTTATATGTGAGATTAGAAATCCCCGCTGCTACTCACTGTCTCATTCCCTCTTTCTCTTTCTCTTTTTCTTTCTCAGCAGTCGTGACAGTGACCTCTCAACGATCATCTCCAACCTGCGCCATACCCGACAGCACGGCATGCCTGAAGGCCAGCCCTGCTCTGACATCAGCCTCACCTCCGCACACTCAGGTAAGACACACCTCGAGCTCAAAATTCTGGCAGTTCGATCATTAACAACATGTAGTCCTGTCTCCGTCTCTCTCTTTAGTGAACGGATTTAACCGTCTTTGTTTCTGTAATGATTAAGCCTCTCCAATATCTGAATGCTAATTTTCTTAATTGGGCAATGTGAGTTCATTACTCATGCCATCGTGTCCACCGTTAGACCATTACTTAGTATTGTCTCCTCACTATCTCATCAAACAACAATGCTAAGCAATGTGTTGTGTTTAAATCCTGCTCCTTTATGCCTCTATACTGCTAGGCTTTAAACTTACGTGTACAATCTCCTGTCACCGGGTAGTTTTTAATGTGTGTCTTTCTTTTCTTTTCCTATAAATCATATTTGTAGCTAGGGCTGGGCAATTTGACCAAAATATCACATCATGATACAGTTCTGTGATACCATATAAGTATATAAAAGTTTGCTGTTACACTGCTAGCAAAACAACAGCAACAAAAAAAAGCTATTAATGTGGTGATACCTTTATTTAATGTTGAGAAAAATGCGATATTTTTAAGTATTCTATAGAATATTTAAAAGCAACATTGTTTAATAAGAAGTAAAAAAATAACATTGAAGCCTTTTCCAATTTTAAAGATTCACCGTGAAATTTCCTCCTCAAATCTGCTGCTTCACTTACCTCCCTTGTCCATAGCTGATATTGAAAAATGTTTCAAATGTTCTATTCCTTAAAAAAAAAAAAAACATATCACAATTCTGATATCAGTAAAAAAAAAAGTGTACTGTGAGATAATTCATCACAATATTGCTGTTATCTGATTGTTTTCATAAATATACATGGTGAAATATTAGCATAAAACAAAATCTTTACAACTGGATAGCAGTATGTAAATCAATGATACTTAATATCCTATATCCTGTAATACTGTATAATAACACTTTATATCCTATATATAAAACAGTCAATATGTCTTATCATGGCATCTTTCCAGTCTTGGCTCAATGATTTATACAGGATTATAAAGAAAGCTGTCTTCATTGTCTGGGTGTTTAGACTGGAAAGCAGGTTTAAAAGCTTAATATCTTGAAAGACAACTTTTCCAAGTTTAATTTTGGAAATTTTGTAGAATATGATTTTAATGGTGATCTTGTATGCACTCTGGAGTGTTTGTTGTGGTCAAAGCAAGAACTGTTTTATTGTTCCTTATTTTCTCTTAAGAACAAGGCGATGCTGAAAATCGTACTAAAATCCTGATTTGTATTGAATTTGTAACAAGAGGTGTTGTATCATAAAATATAAGAGCCTATCATAAGCCAGAATGCAAATACAGGTCATGGGGGTGGGGCCTGGGATTGGATGCATAGGGCTAAGTCTTGATTTGTTGAAAGAAAAATGTACATACTGCTGTGTCTTTTTGTGCTTTCATGTATAATCTTGCCTGCAATTGAAATTAAAGGGGACTTTGTCCCTGGGTCAGGTCAAGGGTCAGATGAGGGCAGGCCGGGACAGTGGAAGGTTATGATGTCAACACTCCTGGTGCATAGACACAGAAAATTGTGTATGGCTCCCACGTAATGAATGGTTTATTCTTTGTCTCAATTATTAATTTGTTCTGTTCCACCTCTTAGTCGCAAATATTAGTTCCGGGTCTGTTAGCGTTGTAAACAGAATTGTATTTCCACATAGGCGTTAAGGTCAGCGCTACAAATGTTGATATTGTCCTGCTAATATGATGAAAGGACACCCAAGTGTTCATTTTACATGCTAAACTCAGAGACTCCAGCAGCTTTAAAAAAATCTTTGTTTCGTTCACACAGTCTATTTCACTTCCTTTCAAGTCTGACTTGCCGTGGGTATGTGGTTATGGAACCAGGGAGACAGAGAGGGAGGAGGAAAAGGAGGGGGGGAAAATAAAGCCAGGTTGGAGTCGTGCGTGGTATCAGGGGAGAGCAGACAGCGGCGGAGTCGTGCAAGACAAGCAGAGAAAGGGGGGTGTGGGGTTGGGGGGGAATGGTTGGCCGCCGCCACGGAGAGGGCCGTTAATTAAATCTGAGGGTCAGACAGGAGAGCCAACCTAGGCGTCAGTCCCATTCAGCCAGCGACGGAGCTTCGGCGGCAACACTCTCTCTCTCTCCTCCTCCTCCTTCTATCCCTCCGGCTGACCCAGCGAGGGGGAGGAGGGAGAGGAGGAGCAAGTGAGGGGGAGGGCAGGGGCGCCAGCAGATCGTCTGGCTCCCTGTGTAGACTCCTAAACGTGGCTTTGCGGTCAAACCAGAGCGCCCGTAATAGGCATATAAGGTGTTTTCCTTTTTTTTTTTCTTCTTTTTTTCTCTCAAAATGCTGGGTGAGAGTGTGTGAGAGAGGAGACCAGAATAATGAAATTTGTTAGTGCGACTATTATCAGCATTTGTGTTTTCCCTATTGATCACTCTGGGGATGCTTTCGAATATATTTTCCATGTTTTTTTCTTATCTCATGGCTTAATTTTCCTATTTTTCACCATGCCCGTACTTCTTTTGTGTTTTTTCTTCTTTCTGTTTTTTTCTTTTGCTTCTGTTATTCTTTGTCCTCTCTCTCTCTCTCTCTCTCTCTCTCTCTCTCTCTCTCTCTCTCTCTCTCCCCTGCTCTCGTGTCTGTCCTCCCCTGAGGCTCTCAGCGGGTGAGCGGCAGTTGAGGGAGGTGGCGTTGCATCTTCTGGGCTAGCGAAAGAGCCACGCAGCCCCCCCCCCACAGCCAATCAATGGTAGCCTTTCAAGCCCTGGCCGAGGCCCGCAAACAGGGGGATCAATAAGTTATTAGCACCATTCTGTCAGATGTAATGTGGAGATTGATTGGAGGCCGTGGCTTCGCCGCACCACCCACCACTTCCCCTGCCTGATAAAGATGACAGATTAAGGGAATAAGGAAAGGGAATTAAGGAGTCTGGCCTGCCCGACCTGTCAGTGTCCACAGCGAGACAGAGGAGGAGAGAGTCAAAAGGCGAAAGAGGAGTAAACCAGGCCACCTCCTTCTCAAATAAATCCCTCCTCCTTCTTTATGTTCCTCTTTTTCTCATTTACTTTTCTGTACTTTTTTATTGAATGCGTCGAAGTTGAAGGTGTTTAAGAGCAGCAGTAGAGACTGTACTGGGGTGCCCTGTAAGGAGAGGCTGATTATCTCAAGCACAGGCAGAAAGAGAGAGAGAAACAAAGAGAGAGCCTGTTATATTTTCTATAGGCTTTAAGCAGTGCAGTGTGGGAGCCCAGGCTGGTGGGATTGTGGAGCTAGGCAGCGTCAGTGCTCCCTGTTTGGTGCTAAATCTGAGCATCACAGTGTTAAGAAGCAACATTTAATTGGTCTTAAAGGCTTTCTGCCTTTAGATCTCTGGCCCTCAGGCAGCGGCAGGCAGACATTACTGAATCCCTCTCTCCCCAGCCTCTCCTCTCCTCTCCTCTCCTCTCCTCTTTGCAGGCTGAATGATCTTGGGGTTTACGGTATCACTGCTGCTGCATTTTTTCTGCTTAGTTTACTTTTACCACTTTTGTTGTGCAGGATCTGGACTGCTCTGTCTTTTGCTTTTAATTTGTTTATGAGTGGCAGCCTGGGAAAAGCCTTCCCATGGTGAATTGTTGACATTTTTTGCTATATGTAGTTCATAAACCTGCGGCCTTTTGCATGGATTTCTACTATAAGTAAAATAAAAACATTTTTTAAAAAAAATCTAATTGATCAACAAAGGGAAAATGAGAAACGCTAAAGACTGCAGGTGCTTCACAGACATTTTGACAGGTGTTATCTGTTCACCAACCGAATTGATTGGGCTTGTGTTCATTTTGATATTGCATATATCTACCAACATTACCTTTCATATTTGTTTTTTGCCTGTTTACCAGGATTCAGTCATCTTGTGTGTGTGTTTTTTTTTTCTTTTTTCAGACAGTCACACTTATGGCTTATTGTGTTTTAGTGCAGACAAGTGACTATTACTTCTCATTATGTCTCAGATAAAAAGGTATTATGATATAACACATAGATTCTCAACCGTGGCCCTGATGTACCCCCTGTTCTGCATATTTTAGTGGTTTACTTGCTCTAACACCCACTTTAGGGCAGTTAGCGCAGTTGAATTAGGTGTGCTGGGAACAGGAAAAATACTTAAATGTGTCGGACAGGGGATACTCCTGGAGTATACGTTTGGGAACCTATGATGTAACGTAATGTTTTTGGGTATTTTCATGTTTTAGACAAAAAAAAAAAGACTAGTGTGCTTCAGGTAGGTAAAGTTTGCGTCATAGAAATATACATATATCTATTTCTAAGTGCGTGTACTCACAGACGGCCTTAAATGAAACACAATCTATCCAAAACACTAAACTATTATTTGTATCCCAAATAAACCAACCTTCTCACCTTAGTTTGTACAGAAAAATAATTAATAACCAGTTATCAAGGATACTAAAGTTGCAATAGTTGCAAAAAACATGCCTCGTTTTAAAAAACAAAACAAAAAACAAAACCTGTGCTGAAGATCTGGTTAGCTCAGACTGAAATTCTCAGACACATTGGGGGGAAAAAAGCTCCAGCAACTGCTATCTGATGTCTGTATCCTTTGGAAGGCCATGCAAAGATACAATTCCTTTCCGACAGCCGAGAAAAAAAAAAACTTCCCAACAGCTTCTGCTTTAGCAGACCTACTACAGACTACAATAAAAGCACTCCTCATCAACTGATAGTTCAAAGTATGCTGAAGAAACTGCCATCTGTATAAATATACTATAGGCGGATGTATGTAAATGTATCCGTGGTCGTGACATCACAACCATGAGGAATTCAAACTGGCCCGTTTTTGGCATCGTAGTTTCCTCATGTTGACCATGTGGACCAGAGAGGAATTCTGTATTTTGAAACCAGAACGGTGATTATATAGCATGTCAAAGTCTTATATGAAAAAAGAAATACTAAGAAAAACCACATTTAAAATAACGAGGGAAAGAGAAAGGGAGACAGTGGGAGAGTTTGCACTGTGAGAACTCACTGTGAGTTGGGAACTGAATTTTACTCAAAGGAACAGAAGGAGCCCGCCTCCAAGTCTCTGTACAGAATAAGGTCCTCTTCCTCTGCATGCCGACCCTCCACTCTTTTTCTTTTGTTGAGTGCATTATGTGAACGAGGGCCAAGTGCTAAAAGCAGAGGGAGCATGCTGTGGAGCCGGGCTTCCTCCGCTCGTCTTGTGTTGGTGCCATGGGCACGCTGCTCTGCTTCAACCTTTGGCTCTGGCCCATCTTAAAGCCAGCCAAACTTCTATCTCTGTAGTGTCTTTGGCTCTAGTTAAATTTATCTATAAGTATTTACTTTTACCCTTTGCACAGTAGGATATACACCAGCCTGGATATACACGCTAAGATTTCAGTACACTGATCTATTATGTAACAAAATACTTTGCATATACACTGATGGCATGCGACTCCTTTCAGGTTCATGTTAGGCTTACGTGGATGGTGTTCACACACTTCGATTCTGAATTTATGGTTGTTTTTAGAAACCTATAAAATGTAAATCACTTCCGAATCACTCCAGTGTTATATACACATCGTTGCGTTTCTTACCCCAGTATCCCAATCCTACACGGTTGACAGTGACAGGTGCAGGACATGTCTCATTTAGTCCTTTTTTTTGGCATATAAATTGATGGAAAAAACGAAAAGAAAAAGATCATATTTTCAATTGTGCGGTTAAGCGGACATTTATTAATTTAAAAAAAAATCTAGACATATACAGAGTTATTGACTTTACACACAAATTTGAAGCTTTGATGTTTCTACTCCATTTTCACTCAGGTTCACTCACATCTCGTGACATCGAAAAGGTCAAATGAAGCGTTAATAAAGAACTTGAAAAATAAGGTCAAATGTGGCACTGAAAGTTCAGGGGAGCTAAACCTTATGCAAATGGAAGACTTTCACTCCTTTGCTCTTAAATATTGTACAGGGGTGCTCCTGACTGAATTATTTAAAACGATATCTAAGCATTACTACAGAACTGAAATCATATGAAGCTTGTTGGGTGGCACACTGGCACAGCGCTTAGCATTAATGCCTCTCAGCGTTAAGGTTTGATCCTGAGCGCTAGTTGATTTCGGCGTGGAGTTTAACATGTCACAGTAGGTGGACCGGCTTTTCTGAATGGTAAAAAAATGTCTGTGTGGTGATGTGAGATAGACTGGTGTCTTCTTTAGAGACTGGCTAAGTAGCTAGTGTGTAGTTTTTTTCTTGTATCATTGTAAGCACTGATGGAATAAAGCAAGCAACATGACGTGTGGAAATACAGGAAAATAATCAAAGACAGAGCGGTGTGATGTAAAACAGAGAGCGCTTAACTGTTTAACTGTTAATTATTTTCAATAACACCTTTGGTTCATCTTATACCGCAGTGGGTTACCAATGATTGAAAGATAATTTGTGCTTTTAAATCATTTATAGTCATTTTTTTTGTTGTTGTGACAAGTATCACTAGCATCTATAAATCGTTTTTCCCTCACTAACTTTTCTGTTTACTTTGTCTTGAAGAAAATTTAAAAAAAAGAAAAAAACCCTGTGGCTTGTCATCTTACAGAGAGTCCTTTGTCCTGAAGCCTCTCCTGTGCTGACTGTTACAAACGTCTGACTCTGGAAATTCCTTCCGTAAAAGTTAAATAAGCGTCTCCGTTCAGGCCCCGTAGGCTTAGATTATGTGGAGTGTCCACCATACAAGTCCCTATGAACAAGTTGTTCCTATAGAAACAATAACATATTTGGAAATTAGCAAGTAGCCAGCTTATTAGTCTTTCTGATCTAGTAACAAATAAACCACAAACTCAAACTTAGTATATATATTCAGTTTAAATTTTAATATCTTAGGCTTGAGTCTAACTTGTTGGAGGGATTCGGTACCAAATGATTTATGCACGACTGCAATGAGTGGTGGATATGGATGAGACTGGATGGCTCTGCTCTGAGCTCAGGGCAATACCCTCGTTGGCACAAGGAGAGATTGAGGAGGCACAGGGCTCTGGCTGGGTAGAGAAGAGGTCTGATACGGAGAGGAGCGACAGTGATGCAGATAAAGCTGTTAAGCAGTATTATAAGGCTAAAGGGAAAGACAGAGTTTAGAGTCCAACAGAAAAAGACAAAGAAGGAGAATGCACATTGACTAGTAATTATTGGTAACAACACCATAACGCATTGCACGGTTTCTGCAAACCTGTGCTTCTCGATATGCCAAAAGTTCCTCTCGTTGCACCCACTCATGTCATTTGCACCCACTCAGTCAAAGGTTGCTCTTTTGTTAGGTTCATTGTAAATAGTACGGCTTGGTGGCGCAGTTTTGTAAAATTGAAATAAAAATATCGATCCTCTCCAAGCAAAACAGCAGAGGGCAAACGATGCACTGCGCGTGAAATTCTCCCTGTTATATTGCTAGATGGAAGGGGAAGGACTGCTGGAGATTCAGAGAGGTGGAAAAAGGGAGCGATGTGACTAAAGAGGAGTAGAGAGGCCTATTAAAAAGCCCTCGCTCTCTACAAGAGGATAGGCCGCCTTCCATCTCAGGAAACACATCAAACGCCATCATTAGCACAACGCGCTCCTTACAAAGCCTCCCAGACCTTGCTCTTCCACTCCAAAAGTCCTTTCATGCATGGGCTTGCTTTTTTTCTCTCCTTTTATTCCTCTTATTCAGACACTTTTGTCAGAGAGAGAGAGAGAAAGAGAGAGAGTGGTGACCAGAGTGTTTGGCACCAATCGTTGAAGTGCAGTCTGGGTATATGTGTGAGTGCGTGTGTGGCCTGCGGATTACAGACATATTGCAGTCCAGTGTGTCCATGGCTTGTTGCCCTTTAAGAATCTAGTCATATTTCAGTCCGCTTTAAGTGTGAACAGCCAGATGGATGCAGAGCCTGCATCTGAGGTGCTTCATTTGATCCAATGAGGCTAGTTTGTCGCAGCATTTCTATTATTAACGTAAGACGATGAAAGCCCGAACAGAGAAAGAGAGGAAGAGGTATCTGCGGCTTGAGCTGAGGAGAGAGAGAAAGAGAGAGAGAGAGAGATGGAGTGAGAGAAAGTGCAATGACAAACGGTCTCTTCCTTCCTGCGTGCATGCAGCACCACGCTCTCAGCAGCCCCTGCCAGCATGATTAGCAGGATATTGATTTGAGATGCGCTCTTGGGGGAGGAGGGTGCTGTAATCGTACACTAGACATGAGCAACGAGCTGC
Organism: Chrysichthys cranchii; assembly: GCA_030068335.1. Taxonomy (NCBI): domain Eukaryota; kingdom Metazoa; phylum Chordata; class Actinopteri; order Siluriformes; family Claroteidae; genus Chrysichthys; species Chrysichthys cranchii. The sequence continues at coordinate 7,995,515 of JAQMCW010000015.1, read as the reverse complement.
ACTGGGCTCGAGCAGACAGCCTCAGGACTCCAACAAAAAAGGGTGTGAGAGAGGAAGAGGGAGAGAAGAGGTAAACTGAAAAAAAAAGAGCAGAGAAAGTAAAGGGAGAGAGGGGGAGGAAGGGAGATTAGCCTAAGATATGAGGTTTATATGGACTGTAAACAGAGTGCGTCTTCAAAACTAGACTAAGGATTTCCACAAAGTGTTTTGATGTCTGATTTTGTTTCCCCCTCTGGTTTTTTTTTTTTTTTTTCAGTCTGTGCACTACTTTTAGACCAGGTTTAGTTTGTGTAAACTCAGGAGAGGCATAGAGATCAAGGGTGAAAGAGAGGGAGACACAGAAAGAGTGTGCGTGAGAGAGGAGGGAGTGTGTTTGTGCGAGACAGAAGGAGAGCGCGAGTGACAGAAAGAGAAACCGAATCTCTGCGCGGGTTGGTAAGAGACAGATTTGTCGTCAGCTCTGGCACAGGGCCCTCTCATCTCTGGCAGAACCGTGGCAGCTCCTCGTCTCGCCCACAGCTCCAGCATGTACTCAGGTAGCTAGTGTGCTAGCTAGCGAGGAAGCCTTGCTCCGTTTCCCCTGGGCTTGGTGCTGAACTCCTCCGCTCTGCTCCTCTCTTCCAGATGATGTTCTAAGCAAGAAGAGAGCCTATTCCCCGAGCAGCAGCAGCGAGTGCCCGTCTGACAGCAAGAAGTCCCGCAGCGTGTCTCCCAAAGGTAAGAGCCTCATAGGCAAAACTATGTGTGTGTACGAGCGCGTGTGTGTACGAGTGTGTGTGTGTGTGTGTGTGAGACCGAGGAGGTGGTGCAATGTAATCAGAGCTGTTTAACCTTACATTGGGAGAGGGAGTGGGTGGGATGGAGTGACAGAAGAGAGGAGGAGTAGCTGTGGCACAGAGTTACATACCTCCATCTCTAGGACTTCATCCATTTATACACTCACAAGTTCATATCAACAACTCACTTTCTCTGTTCTTTCAGACATACTTTATCCAAGTCTGTAAGGGCCATTGTGTTAGAGAGTTGTTAAAGTGAGGAACGAAGCGTTCATAAATTAGTTTAATAATAAACATAAATGCTAGCTAATTCATAAAAAAAAAAAAAACTCTTTTGCTGTTGCGAAATGGAATGAGCCATTGTAGGGGTGTTTGAAAGTGTAATTTCTATGTAATTTCTGCAGATTCTGATTTTATCCTTGTGTTGTTTTGAAGCAGGATGTCTAATGTTGATGTTATCAGACTAGTGTAAGCTCACAGTTGTTGATTAGTACAGTTCACCCTTTTGGTGGTGGCCAAGTTTCCCCACTATCTGCGATGAATCAGCGTCTAATACTGAATTTCTCAGCCTGTCTACTTCACACCAAAATGCTTTGTTCTCTACCCAATATAACCTTTTGCCATTGGACTAGTCAGCACAGATGGAGCAATGGCGGGCCTGACACTATGTTTTCAGTCTCTCTGACAGCTGGTGTACTATTGCAGATAAACCGTATCTTCCATAAAAGTGACATGCCGCTGATCTTTAGTGCAAAGTTCCTGGGGAATCTCCCCAGCGAGAAATCAGCCATCTAGCAGTGTGACTTTATAAGGTCACTGCGGAAACGTATTTGAGTGTTTATTATTAAACGTATATAGTACTACAGTATATCATTTTTAGCAACCTCCTCATAGAGTTCTTAATTAGGGGTGTCGAAGGAAAATGTATATTTAAACACTACTAAACTTGACAGGATGTGGCTTGTTTGCATAATTAACACAGGCAATCATTTCACACTTTTGTATTTTCACGGTTTCAGTTTGTGCATTTGTTTGTTTATATATATATATCTTGGCATATACCACTAACCAACTTACTCTAGTCGACATTCTGATTGTTTACTCAATAGCTGGTCATGATGATGCGTTTCTGACACAATCTCAAGTCAGTGTCTCAGTTGTCTCAATTCGGTCAGGCGTCTCACTCACTGGCACATTATTTAATACAGAGAAACCTATATACCAGGGGGTATGTAACTTCAATTAGCAAAGGCTTACTTAGCTAAAATGCCTTGCTTACAAATACCCAAATATGCATCTAACGTGACTAAATTGTGATCTTTTCACATCTTTTAAATGCTTAAAGTATGTTTAAGAATATTTTATTTTGTAGTGGCACTTCATGTAAGCACCTTTGACTAGGACTATGGACTTTTAACACATAACACAGCTTTTCAACTTTAAGCGGTGAATAAACGCATACTTCTTTATCCAGTTGTCTTTAAACATTCTGCTTTTGTTTGCGACTTTTTTGTTGTTGTTCTTTTTGTTGCCATGTTGTCACTTCTGTGAAATTCTGTGAAAACTTACTCAAATGTATTTTACTCATAGCCAATTCCCAACCACCAGACAGCTCTCCGCTATTACATGACAGCTACAAACTGGGGAGGGCGAAGGCTATCATGTGCTTCCTCCTTTGATCTGCTGCTCAGGCATCTCCGGGGTGGCATAACACATTCAGAGGAAAGTGGTATCCTCCCACCTCTGAATGAATGAGTCTCACGGATGTCCACGATTGGCTAGTGTCACTTATGATTGACAGGAGAGTGAGAGTATACCACCTCTCCCTCCATGGCCAATTTTGCTCTTTTGGGCTCCCAGCGGTCGTGGCAACATCAGAACTCTATCTTTTCTTGATGTGCGGACTTCACCTAAACAATTTACATAAACACATGTGATTGGTTGCAACAAGCCTCAACAGGGGATGCGCTACAGAAGCTATGATAGATTGTGTTTTAAAAAGTTTGAATCTCTACAGTATTTATTGAGTGCCAGGGTTGTTTCGAGGGTTGTTTATTTTTTGCTTGATCCACATCTGGATCACAGTCTGCCAGTTGATGAGCCCTGATATATAGGATTGATTGCTAATGTTAGGAAACCCTTGGGACAAAATGAAGGAAACAATTAAATGTATTAAAATTCCTTTTATTTCTATATGTATATTTTTATTCACAAACTGTGTGTGCAGTAAGAAATGAATGAGTGCGTGAGAGTCCGGGTCATTTCCAGAAGATTAAAAATGGCTTCCCTACCTTTGAATTCTCATTCCCTATCCTCCATACCTCTCTTTTCTATTTTCTCATCCTCTTCCAGTTGACTTGTGGGAGAAACCATGGTTGAGCTGGCTCTCTATGCTTTGGCTCTCTCTCATTCCCTTTTCTCGCCGTCCCTCCCTTCTCTCTCTCTCTCTCTCTCTCTCTCTCTCTCTCTCTCTCTCGTTCTCCATCTCTCTAGGGCAGCACAAATCACATGCATGTGCGCTCATGCCGACAGCCAAGACGGCACAACTGGGAGGTGAGAGCGAGGCTGATACCCCCAGCAGCCGAGCGCCAGATTTACTGCCTGCCGCTCAGATTAGGTCAGCTGCTCAAGCTGAGAGCGCAGAGCTGGGTGGGGGTGCTCACCACGCTCTACACGCATGACTTCCTCCATTTCCTCTACTTGATTTGAAGGTTCTTCTAGTTTGTGTTTATCATGCATGTATGTGTAAGGTTGAGCGTAATGGCCCAACTATTTGAAAGCAGTCTAATTATAATTAAACTTAAAAGAGAGTAACCAGTCGTCCCAGTGTCTGGGCGAGCGGAGTGAGTGTAGACGTGGTATAATGTTACGACGCTCCATTTAACGTCACACATCATACTCCTACATGGAAAGGTCTCGCTGTTTGGATCATGGCCCTTAAAGTAGAATGACTGTATTTAACATGACACATCCACACCCAGGAATTAGGACGATGTCGCGTCTGCTTTTAGACTTTGCTGTCGTTACTCACAGTCATATTTTTAGGTCCTACTTGCGAACTCATCACTCTCCCAGGTGCTTACCGTGGCGGCTTGATGAGCACGAAGGCGTTGTGTAGACGGTAGTACTTACAGTGGGCGATCAAATTAGTATGACTTCAGGTCACTGCTGATATAATGCCCTGTGTCTGTGGTCTGCGATTAGATTACTGTTGTGGGTGGGGGAGTTTGCCTGCAGGTGTATCAGGGAGTGTCAGACCCTGTACATTTGTATATGGATATACTTTTTAAAAATTTTACCCCTATAATCTTTGAAAAAAGACTGTATTTTTGAAATCCTTGGTATGGAACTGAATATAAATGGATTATACTGATGTGATTACTAGGGGCATTGTACTTGGGTTTTTTTGTTTGTTTGTTTGTTTTTTTCTTTTTTTCAAAAGCTTGCCAGAAAGGTTTACAGGGCATCTGCTTGAGACTATAGGTGCACACTGGCACTGAAATCCACCTGGAGGCAGTAAGAAGTTGCATGAATGGGAGGTATTTCGGTTTACATTATGTACATTGATGCAGGCACGAATGAATGGACAGATAAGAAGCTTGCAGGAGAAACAAAAAAAAATATTCGTCTTCTGCCGCTTAATCCTTTTCAGGGTCGCAGGGGAAGCTGGCGCCAATCCCAGCTGACATTGGGTGAGAGGCAGGATACGCCCCGGGCAGGTCACCAATCTACCACAGGGCAACACACAGAGACAGACAACCATTCAC
>JAQMCW010000015.1:7939709-7957513 GCA_030068335.1 Chrysichthys cranchii | reverse complement strand
AGGATAACCACACACACACACACACACACACACACACACACACACACACACACACACACACACACACACACACACACACCGCTGCAGAGAAAGGACAAACTAAAAAGATGGAAAATCTTCCTCATGTCTGAAGTTTGATATTAGCAGAGCTCCTCTTTTCTGCCTTTGTGTCAGCCAGCGAGAAAAGTATTCTTAGGAATTAACCACAGTTGTGAGATGGAGACCAAACTCAACGTTTCAAAACCTTTACATTTAAAGATATTAAGTATATTTTTATACATATTAGGTCTCCCAGTCTTATGATATTAACTAATATAAAACAAACTGAGAAACAATACAGCAAAAAGAAAACTCAGCGTAATCTGAGCTTCATTTCATTTCATCTCTATTTAGATTTTATTTAGATCTTCAGATTGCCGTCTTAGGGTAGTGATCATTTAAAAAGAATTGAATGCTGTTTTGCCCCTCCATCAATCTGTAAAAAAATTCCTCCAAGGTGAAATGCTTATATTGTTTTGGGTTTTTTGGGTCCCTGGTTTGGAAATTTATTAAATATAACGATCGAAATGATCACATTTACAGAAGTATTCAGACCCTTTGTTCAGTCCTTTGCTGATGCACATCGAGGTTGATGCTACAAGCTGAACACACACGATGATTTTTCTCTGCAGAACCTCTCCAGCTGAGGCTGGATGGAGAACACCACAGTACCACTATTTCATGTCTCTACAGACATGTTCAATGGGGGTGTAGCTGAACCACTCAAAGATGTTCACAGACTTGTCCTGAAGCCACTCCTGTTCCATCTAGGCTGCGCATTTTGGGTTATTGTCGTGTTGGAAGCTGAACCTTTGCTCCAGTCTGAGGTTCTGAGTGCCCTTGAGCAGGTTTTCCTCCTCAAGGATGTCTCTGTACTTTGATCCGTTCTGATCTTTTTCCCTGATCCTGACAAGTCTCTCAGTGCCTGCTGTTTAAAAACATCAGGTGATGAGCGAGACCCGATTTCCTCCAGATGCAGCACTTGGCATTCACAGCCCAATCTTGGTTTGACCATCTGACCACAGAATCATGGACCAAATCCCTTTTAGGTACATTTTGGTAAACACTATGTAAACTACGGTGTGCTTTTTACTGAGGCTTCTGTCTGGCCTCTCTGCCATAAAGGCCTGATGGGGGAGTGCTGCAGAGATCTGCCAGGTTCCCTCATTTCCATATAAGAACTTCACGTTCTTGGTCACCTCCCTGAAAGAAGACCTTGAATCCTGCTCAGTATGGCTGGATGACCAGATGCAAGAAGTGTTTTAGTGGCTTAGACTTTCAACTATTTCAAAGGCACTTTAATAAAGCCTCGTTTACCATTTACGGTCATTAAAAAAATTCCTTAAACTTCTGCAAACTAGAACATGTACTGCCAATTAATAAATGATAGACTAAGCAACAAACGTCCCTCATATTGCCACTAGTTTCCATTTTTTTGGAAATGCTGTTCACTTAGTTCGATTGTGTTCATTTTCTTAGACAAGTTTACACAAAGACGCAAGCTACGGGCTATTAGCTAACCTAGTGCTTAAACAAGAACAACTTTGTGCCAGTGGCATGGATGGAGATCACTGAGAAGTCTAGTAGTTCATGTTAATTTCTATGCCTGAAATAGCCTTAAATTATACTGCAAACAAGAATGAAGCTATTGAAGAAAAACTATTTCAAACATCTAACCTTGCTGAAACCTTGACCTTGTTCGGATTATTTCCAAAATCGAGTCCACGCTCACCAGCTGGTTACGATGATGCTTCCATATAAATCCTACAAACATTAAAGCTGTCCTTCTTCGGATATGGTGCTAACAACAACAACCTCGAACAGATGCACAGTTAGACAGAAATATGGACAACCGGAAAGCATAATGCCTCCACCACCAAACAAACCCAGGAATCTACCTTCAAAGAATAAAACCCCCCCCCCCCCCCCCCCCCCCACTTACTACTACTATATAACAATGTTTCTTACTTGGACCTGACCTACATTTACAGGTAAGCTTACTAGAAGGGGACGGGGGTAAGTTGCAAAGCATTGTTTCCTTCCTACATTGAACGGCACTTTTAAGTAAATACTTTTCACCACTTCGATCTGAAATATCCTTACAAATAACTTGCTTAAGGATCAGTCTTTGACAGCATGGCTTGCTCCTTGCTCTGATGTGCACGGTCACCTGTGGGACATTAAACTGAAAGTCTGTACCCTTCCAAATCATGGCCAATCAACAGAATTAACCGCAGATGAACTTTAATCAAATGGAAACCTCTCAAGAATGATCGTGGAAATAGGAAGCAGCCAAGCTTCATTTCGAACGCCAGAGTAAAGGGTCTGAATAATTATGGAAAAGGAATTAGGGAAAATATTTAAAACTTTAATAATAAAAAGCTCGGTTAAACCTGTTTATGCCTTTTCATTAGAGTATTCTTTGGCAGACTAAAGAAGAAACAAAATTAACTGAAATCTGTAATGTAACAAAGTGTGTGTGTGTATGTATGTACGTATATATAAATAAACCACACACAAACACACAAACCTATTAATGTAAAAAGTAAAAACATGGGATAGATAAATTTTCATTTCCACTCAGTCTTTGATAAAGTATCAGGTGTCATGTATTCCCACCTGACTGTATTTAACAGTGTGCTATGAACAGCCTGAACCTCTGAGAGAGACGTGGAATAACATGATAGACTGGATAAGATGCACAATTCATGAAGCGGTCACTACGGTGTAGTTCTTTCACAGTATCACTGCATCACCATTTACGTCACTGCCAGCTGTGCGACAATCAGTAACGACATGCTAAACCATCGGCTCTGATTCCCACCGGAGCCATTGCAGGAGAGTTTCATTAATGTTACTAGGTCAGTTTAGGATAGCTCAATGTTTCGCCTTTACTGTTTTACTCTGTTTCCCACATGGCACCATTACAGAATAATAGTAGTAAATAAACAGTTTTCTGTGTGAATATAAATGGGGCATCTCTCTCTCCCTCTCGCTCTTCTTGACCTCCCAACTGCTTACCTATTCATTCTATACTCCAGAAAAACTGCAAGCTCCACCAATTTTCTTTGAGTTTTATTGTTAACTGTATTGTAAAAGCTGATGCAGTCTTTGTGCAGAAAGAAAAGATACAAAATCACCTCCATGCTCCTCAGGTCTTGATCCATACCTGACCTAGTCATGACTGACCCAGTAAAAAATGACCCATGAACAGAGCAAGCCTGAAAACATGAAATTCACAGCATATGTGCAGCAGAGTTATGACCTAAGGAATCCCCTAACACCTGTGAAAATCAATTTCTGTGATTGTCTGAAGTCTACCACCGGTGTGTGTGTGTGTGTGTACCAGCGCCTGAAACCTATGTGTGAAAGTACTGTGTCCTTGAACAAAGCCCTTAACCTCCAGCTGCTCTGACACTTCCATATTAAACTTTTTTTTTTTTTTGGGTGGGGGGGTGGTTTGGGGGGCTTAGGAGATGCGCTAACTGGCTAACTAATGGAAAGAAAACACATTAAGATGCAATTTTAAAATATTACCTTTACGCTTTTGCATGAGTTCACCGCTGTCTGAATCGCTGTCTGACTCGAAGAGACCCTTGAACTCTTTCTTGTCTTCATTTTTCTCTTGGATCTTCTTGCGCTTGATTTCAGGGAGGTTCAAGTCTTCCATCTACAGAAAGAAAAAAAAAAAGTTTAGAAATTTTAAAGTATTTAGAGAAGCTTGAAGAAAACTTTATAACTGGAAATATGATTAAAAGGACAATTAGGCAGCACTTAGGTTCTAATAATTGCCTGGGGATTCAAATAGTGATTCTAATAACAGAATAAAGAATAACAGAATAAAGAAACAATATCTTGAGCAATTTCAGATGTCAATAATCACTGGTTATATTTCTAGTCTGTTTTGCTTCCCCCAAAAGACCCATTATCTAAATAACAGACAATGGCACTGAGTTATAGAGATTCTCAAATATTTCCACTACATTCAAGGAATAAAACAATTCTGAATGTTATTATACGAAAATCAACGATAGGGTGCTGAGACGCCAGAAGACGATTTTTTCCCCCCTATGGCAATTGGCCGATCACTTTTTTTTTTTTTTTACTGAAAAACACCAAATTATACTTTTTATCCATTTATACATACATTTAATGTTGCAGCACATCCATAAGGCAAGTTAGCTCCTGTCATCACGTTACAACAACTATAAAGAGCTGTTTCCTCACCATGCCACTCATTTTTTATTCTTTATTAAAACAATTGCAACTCGTCGTGCTACCAAGAATCTGTCAAACGTAGCTTGTCCTAAAAATCTTCCAGTGGTGCAAACTTAAAAAAAAAAAAAAAAAAAAAAAATTTTAAATAAAGAATCCCTGTAAAGAGCCGATACTGATCCACACATATTTAAAAAAAAAAGAAAAAAAAAAAAAGGATGAAATCTGAGAGTGCTCATCTGTCTCTATGTGTGTGTGTGTGTATGTGCGCAGCTTTTCAGAAGCGCTATGATGGAGGTGGCGGCAGGCAGCTCCAGTGGCATGAGGAGGAGAGGGAGGAGGGAGTAATCAGATCCGGGTGTGGGGGCTCTGGATCAAAGCCTGGGCCGCAGCCCTGAGCACTCTAATACTCTTCCTGCATCCCTCGCTCTCCCCATCCGAGCCTCCTCCGCCAATCTGCCGCTTCCCTGACGCCAACACTCCGCCTGGTGTCATCTCCATTATCGCCTTATGGACATGCTCCAACTCCAGCACACTCTCTCGCACTCGCTCTCACACACAGACAGGCAGGAGGTGGTGTGTGATACATTAAACTGCTGCTATACTTGGAAGGTAAGGTTACTGTATCTGCGTTTCCTGTGGGACTTGAATCTTAATCATCATCAGGCATATAAATAAATTTAACGACAGCTGATATCGTGACTTTTTTCCCCCCACACGACACACAGTTAGACCAACATCAGACCTGCCAGAAGCCCATGTTGCTTTAAATTGGTATGAGATCATATATAGTACTTATGCTATGGTTCAATAACACTTACTCTCTCTTTGCCTGAGATCTCTAGTTGAATTTCCTTCTCTCGTAACTTCTTCCACTGGCTGTAGTACCTGGTGAGAGGAGTTCCTTCTTCTGCGACCTGTTTCTCCCATGCCGCCTGCCACATAAACACAACAAAATATGCATATGGTGCTGTGAAAAAGAACGAGTCCCCTTCTGATTTTAATACACATCGTAAATATTGTAGACCAGGAATCGTCAACTAGTACACCAAGGTCTAGATGTACAAGTAGGTCACCAGATCAAACCGAGCACTCATTAAAAAAAAAGAAAAAGAAAAAGAAGCACAATAAAATTGTGTTGTTTTATTTTTTTAATTCATAGACTCCTGTTTTCGATGTATGAACTGGTCTATAGCTGAAGGCAGCTCACCATGCCAGAGACTCACTATACAGAGAGGTCAGAAAGGGAAGTTTTCATACTTGCACATACCCCCCCACCCACCACCATTTACCCTTTCTGTTCTGATTAGGGAAGTGAGGACATGACTTGACCAGCAAAAGACATGACTTGTCCTTCCTTTACAGAAGGACTTTTTTTGTAACAGGAATTTCCCAAAATTTAGTTCGACATCCATCATTTGTTTTAGAGAACCTGAATAAATACAACATACTTAAAAAGATAATTTCACTTGTTAGAAACTGCAAAAAACTAATTGCCTGCTAAAACCGGAATGGCTGTACCTTTCCTGTAACAGCACTAATCACACATCGCTATGGAGCTTAGTCCACTCTACATCGCAGAGCTTCTACTTAAAAAAACACCACTCCAAAACCTTTTTATTTCCATTTCTCCATTTGGATATGGACTTGCTTTTGTGTTTTGGAACGTCTCGCTTGCAGAGAGAGATGACCAGACATTCTCTTACAAATTTTTGTGCACAGACCAAAATTCCAGGTCCTGAGGCAGCCACCATCACCCAATCAACACCGGTGTTTCACCATTTGTATGACGTTCCTACTGTGCAGTTCAACTTGCTTTATGCCAGAACCACGTCATCCAAAACGTCCACTTGTGACTCATCCGTCATTTGAATGTTATTTTAAAAGGCTTGGGGAGCATTTGGGAAACAAGCAATGGTATATTTCTTGGTTACCAAAAGTTTCCGCCTTACTACTCTCCCATGAAGCCCATTCTGGCCCAAGCACCGAGCACTTTTAGCGTGGCGTCATGAGTACTGATTTTAGCTGATGCTATAAAGGCCTGCAGCTCTTTAAATGTTCTTCTGGGATCTTTTGTGATTTCCTGGAGGAGTTGCTGCTGAGTCCTCGGGAGAAATTTTGGCAGGCTGACCACTACTGGGAAGATTCTCTACGGTTCCTAGTGTCCTCCATTTGAGAAATAACAGCTCTCACCGTGCTGTGTTGGACTTATTGAACAGTGAAATGGCTCTGTAACACTTTCCCAAATTTATATCTTAACCCCCCCATCCAAAATAATATACCATCTTGAATTTCCTTTAACTATTGAAGGCACATTTGGTTAGTTAAGTAACCACGGGAACAATATATAAAATGAGTCAGGTTCTCCTTGGTAATAATAAATGATTCAATACTGCATGTCCTTTCATATGCAATAAAGTAAATATTTTTATAGTACTTAAGCAAAAACATTCCAAACATGCTAGCAAGGAACTGTGCTAAATTTATTGCAAATAAATGTTGATATGACCTGTGGTTTGTGAGAAAAAGAGGAGGAAATTTAAATGCATACTGGTACTGGTGTTATCACTGAATATAAATTCAAACAGATACATTTCAATGTGGCTTGACCGTGATTATTCTCAAAGCTATAAAAAGAAACAGTAAGATTGAATGGAATAGTGTGGGGAAAAATAGCAATAACAGTGTGGGGTTGGAGAGAGGAGCCAGACCAGAAGATTTCTCTCAGCCTACCTTTAAAGGTCTTTGTGGAAGATATTGATCAGGTCAAATAAGATTTTCTAACCTCCAAATTCAATAGACTCTAATAGATCTCGGCTTCCGTCATCAGTTATCGAAACTTATTTATTACAATTTGCGGTGGGTTGTAGAGCGGCGAAAAATGAATAGGACCTAATAAAAAGTACCATATCCTGCCTTTTTCAAAACAAACAAAAAAACTAAACAAACAAACACACCCCAAAAGTAGCACGGATACTGAAAAACTCCATCATTAAGTATTATATTAAAAAAAAAAAAAAAAAAAAAAAACACACACACACACACACACACAACAGCAAAGAAATGGACAAGACAGTGTCCCAATCAAAAAGAACGACAATGACCCATGGCTTCTGGGATTTTGTAAGAACCACAGCACCATCCAGAAATGCTAGGGGAAAAATAAGACCAGGGGAGAACATGTCCAACAGGAGGAGTGGCGCAAGCAGGGAAGGAGGGTGGGGAAGACAGCCTTAATTAAATTTCAGCTGTTTGCTTGGACAGATCACCAGGGCAGCGTGCCAGGCAGACGTCCTGTTACAGTGGCGCAGAGAAGGTTGGCTTGCCAGTCCAGCTACTGAAGGACATCGTTCCTGCCGCCCAGAGCCGGCGACAGACGCACCCGGCGCGGTGCCACGCTGTCTGCCAGCACCGAGCTGCCGCACCCCCTCCACTCGCCTCCAGAGTCTTCTACATTACAGCGGGGGAGGGAGGAAGAGAAACAGAGAGAGGGGGAGAGAGAGGAAGAGAGAGAGAGCGAGAGAGAGAGACACCCCACCCCATCTCTCCTTCATTTCACTCTTAAACGGTCTTAAATATTTATCAGGCCTGAGAGCAGCTCCAGCCAGGAACAGGGAGGGGGGGAGTGGGATGGGGCGAACTCCGGCAGGGTGACAGATGAGAGCGGAGATGAAGATGGATGCGGCGTGGAGCTCGTCCTGGAAAGGAAACGGCTCCTCGTTTCTCTCCTCGCACCATCAGCGCTCAGTTTCTCCCTCCCTCTGTCTCGGTCTCTTCCCAAACCACTCCTGCTGCCATTACCCGGTCAGCACATACACACAGCACACACGTGATTCTAAATAGAGCAACACTCCGCGCAGCTGCTAGATGAAGTCTTTGATAGCTACTATACTTCCTGTCCACTCCTCCTCATTGAGAAATGCTGTTAGTAAGCGCTCCCCAACCCATCGCCACCTCCACACTAATACGCACTACAGATTTAGGGTCACTCTCATCTGTTGCAGTTCCAGTCAGTGGCCATGTGTGAGATCAGCAATGGCCGTAGGCCTGCATGTAGAAACAAGCACACAGACAAGTGCAGTTGAACAGTCCTCTGGGGGAGGCCTGCGGGTGGGTCTGACCAGCTGACACCTGTATATGATTGAGAAGCTGAGTGAGACTGATGTGGGTGGGTGGTGTGGACTGGAGCGAGCAGTGGGGACTCCAGCATGTTTTCACTACTATAACAGAGCCCGTCTCTGTCTCAATCTGGACATGGGAAGCACAAACGTCTGGCCACAAACCCGTGTTCAAGCCAACAGAGAAAATCGTTTTTATAGAGGATACAATATTAACACTGCGTAGATATAAGGCATAGCCATATGATGGCAGTAAAAATCACAGGACCAGGCAATACGGCAAAAAATAAATAATATTCCTTGAAAGCATTTCTGTTTTAACATTGTAACTAGGTTTGTGATGCTTCCCTGCTTACTATTTATCATATATAATTGATCTTAATATAATCTGTTAGAACTGACAGGCTAAAATAATAATAATAAAATAATAATAAATAATTAAAAAAGAAAAAAAAAAAGGCCAGTAAAATTAGCATTTCCATCATTTCAGCAACAAGGAGACTATTGGAGAACAAAATATCAGACGCGTGTGTCAGGAACTGTGGCAATTGTGAAAACTCAGCCGGATGGTGGATTTTTAGGTGCAGTAATCAGCCGTCACACAACATATATTTCTGTACCAAACTGTTTGCCAAAATACATTCACCGTTTATTCTCTTTTGACAGAAACCAGAAAGCTGCTGTTAATTACATATTGTGTAAATGTTAGCTACGTCAAACATTCACAGCTACACTTTATATTTATATAGTTGGTTCACTTATAATTAACTAAAATGTTCTCCATTTACACCACAGTTCTAGACCGTGGTAAGTAAGACAAGGGATGGCGATGGGGTTTCCAGGTGGTGTCAATTAATATCGGACTGTTCAAAACACTTGCGCCAATCGCTCATATTCATATTAACTGCTTCATCTCATATTGTATCACGCATATTTTTCAAGTGATTACCCATTGCAGTGTACTTAGATGTGAGATTGTGACCCTGCCAAGCAAAACATCTAAAGGTCCAATCATAGAAGTGACATAAATGTGACTGAATATTGTGGTAGTGTTATATCGCGTAGAAATTATCAGTTATATCACGCAAGCTAAAGTTTTCAATATTATATTTGGTTTGCCAGTGCTTCTAGAATGCTGACCAACTCCATTACTACTTATGGTAAGGAAATGTATCAAGAGATTTTTTTATCATGACATTGATAATCATCATAATCTTCAGATTCTCCAGCATTGTTAGGGTATGAATAAAACACAATGAAGCAGAATGTCCCTAATATCACAATCTAAAATACTGACTAGACAACTTTGCTGCTCATATGAGGTATTGTGATATTTCCATTTAATATTCATCATGAGCACAACTTCTACTAATACTATAGGTGGTAGCACCAAAAGTATTTGCATACAAAGTACAGTGGAACCTCTGGTCAGGAACACCTCCAAACATGAACAAATCGCTTCCCAACCAAAAAACTCGGTTGCAGCTGGTCAGGACCACATAATCAGGTACCGAACAAACACAGCCCCGGCCATTTTCCCCTTCTGCTTCGTACGCACCAATGTTTTTCCATTTTCTGTTTGCATATCGCGCAATTGTGTATTGCGTACATAATAAAGACGCACATGTCCCTCTAATTGGTCTCGGTCAGACGTGCATTCATTCATTGTACAGTAACCTCCCCCCTGCCCATGTTCCTCCTCACTTCCTTAGTGCTGGAAGTGGACTCACGCAAGGTTAGATTTCTTGGTTGTTCACAAGCAAGTCTTTGTATAAATAAGGATTTTTCAAACTTTGATTTTTTTCCCTGTGCTTAAAACCCATTAAAAAAAATGTTCACAACATTTTTTTCGTTGTGTTTCTCTGCATTTTTGCACCATAAGCCTTCATTATGGGTCCCAAGAAAGTGAAAATGGCAGTGAGAGTAAGAAGCCTAAGCGTATAACAGTTGAAATAAAGAAAGAAATGATGGCGAAACATGAGAACCAACACAATATCCCTCCTCCACTGTCCATCTTTATATCTCAGCTAGGGGCGACCTTGGGGTCTTTTGCCAGATGCGAGTTCACCACAGATGATGTCCTTGGGGATCCGATGGTCTTCCATACGGCACACGTGGCCAAGCCAGCGCAGTCTGCACTGTCTGAGCTGTGTATACATGGTGGGGAGGCTGGAACGGGCAAAAACCTGGGCGTTAGGCACTTTGTCGTTCCAGCTGATTCCAAGGATGCGGCGAAGACATCGCATGTGGAAACTATTCATCTTCTGCTCTTGCTTGGCATAGGTTTGTCGAGGATTCACTCTCATACATGAGGGTGCTGACTACGCAGGCATTGTACACTGCTATCTTGGTTGGAGTGGTCAGTTTGGGATTCTCCCAGACATGAGTGGTCAGTCGTCCTAGGGTTGTTGCGGCCTTGCCAAGGTGTTTGTTATTTTCAGCATCTAAGGACAGGTTGTTGCTGATGATGGAACCAAGGTAGGTGAACTGATGTACCACTTCAAGTTCATAATTGTCAATGGTGATGACAGGTGTTGTGTCTACATCTTGGCTCAGCACGTTGGTCTTCTTCAGGCTGACGGTTAGACCGAAGTCTTTGCAGGCCTGGGAGAATCTGTCCATCAGACACTGTAGATCTTATTCAGTATGAGAGGTGATTGCTGCATCATTGGCAAAGAGCACGTCTCTAACAATGGTCTCACGCACCTTGATTTTTTCTCTGAGTCTTGTGATGTTGGAGTCTGCCGCCTGGTCTTCGGGTGAATTCCCAAAAGCATGTTTCAGAAGAAGGGAGAAGAGGAGGGTTGGATCAAGGACGCAGATTTGCTTCACACCACTTTTGATGTCAACTGGTGTGGACATGCTGTCCTTATACTGGATGGTTGCCTTCATACCATTGTGAAAAGATCTGATCATGCTGTGAAGCATCGGGGGGCATCTGATCTTCAAGAGGATGCTCAAGAGCCCATCCCAGCTAACGAGGTCGCAGACCTTGGTCAAGGCTATGAAGGCGATGTAGAGGGGCTTCTGCTGTTCCCTGCACTTCTCCTGCAGTTGGTGAAGGGAGAAGATCATGTCCACTGTAGATCATTCTGCTCGAAAGCTACATTGGGATTCAGGGCAGACGCGTTCCGCTAGCTGTTGAAGACGCACTAAGAAGACTCTGGCATACAATTTGCCCACGATGCTCAAGCGGGAGATTCCTCTGTAGTTGTTGCAGTTGCTCCAATCACCTTTGTTCTTGTACAAGGTGACAATCTTGGCATCTCTCATGTCTTGTGGAACACCACCTTCACTCCAACACTGGCAAAGTGTCGTGTAGAGGCTGCAGAAGGGTGATCTTGCAGTGCCTGATCAGGTCTGGAGGGATGCCATCATTCCCTGGAGCTTTGCCACAGGCTAACCTTTTGACAACCTTGCTGACTTCCCATGTTGGTTCAGCATCTAGCTCCTCCATGATAGGCAGAGGATCGATGGCGTCCAGTGCTGAGGTGACAAGGATGTTCTCTCTGGAGTAGAGCTCTGAATATTATTCCACCTCTCTCTCCATCTGCTTGGCTTTGTCTGTAACCATTTTTCCGCTACTGGTTTTCAGGGGTGCTGTTTTGCTTTGCGTTGGTCTGAGAGTTTCCTTGATGCCCTTGTACATGCCCCTGATGTTGCCTGTTGCTGCTGCATTCTGAAAGTCATGACTGAGCTCCTGCCAGTACTCGTTGGTGCATCTTCTTGCACGCTTTGCTGTACTTTTCTCCTGGTTGATCTGAGTGCTTGGAGGGTCTTCTCTCTTGGTGAGCACGCTTTGCCTCAATAACAGGGGTCAACTCCACAGACTTGGCATCAAACCAGTCACAGTTCTTGGAAGTTTTTCCTCCCAAAGGTAGCAAGCACTGATTTCTGAATTGCCTCACACAGGTGGTTCCATGATTCGGAAGCGGTGTTGCATGGGTAGCCTGCAGACAGGGCACCCTCGAGAGACTTTGTGAATTCCTCAAGTCTCTCTGGATGTTGCATCTTGGTCATGTCAATGTGTGGCTTCCCTTCTTGTTTGGAGTAAAGAAGTTCCTTTGATAGCAACTTGATCTTGCAGCATACCAGTGAGTGGTCAGAGTCGCAGTCAGCGCTGTTGTATGAGCGTGTGAGAAGCACGTGCTTGAGGCTTGTACATCTGGCGATGACGATGTCGAGCTGGTGCCAGTGATTAGATCGAGGGTGGCGCCATGACACTCTGTTGTGGCTGTTCACCTGGAAGTAGGAGTTGGTCACACAGCGGCCGTGATAAGAGCAAAGCTCCAACAGGCACTGACCATCATCATTGATCTTGCCAACTCCAAAGGAACACAAGCAAGAAGGCCAAGAGTCATGGTCTACATCTACTCTGGCACTGAGGTTGCCGAGGAAGATGAGGTGTTCGCTGCTGTGGATGTTCTTGATGATGTCGTTCAGGTTGGTGTAGAACTCGTCTTTTGCCTCAGGTGTTGAATTCAAGGTTGGGGTATAGGCACTAATGAGTGTAACTGGCCCCTTAGAGGTATGGAGGTGGAGTGTCAGCAGGCGTTCTGATCCCTTGTTACCTGGTTCAACCATCTTCAGTAATGTGTTCCTGACTGGAAACCCTACTCCGTGGTCTCTGCGGTCCTCAGCACTCTTTCCTTGCCAGAAGGCGTAGTAGTTCTTCTCCTTCAATGATCACAATTCAGCTAGGCGTGTTTCTTGCAGAGCAGCTATGTCTACCTTCAGTCTCAATAGTTACTGATATTCTGGAGAAAGTCCCGTTGTCAAGGTACGGATGTTCCAACATCCCAGTTTAAGAGCTGGTCTCTTCTTGGTGTTTTGTTCTTGGTGTATTGTTGCCTGGTGTGGAAGCTGCGGTCTGCTTGTTGGATTTCCTTATCCCCATGCACCCCATGAGGAAGGCAGGCTGTGGTGAGACAGCACCTTACTTGCTGGGGACTGCCCAACTTGAGGTGGGCGGTAGCTGTCCAATGAGATGCGAATATCTCTCCCACCGTCGGAAGCAACTTCTGGTGCCACACACTACGCTAATCGAGCATTGCAGCTTATAAGCGGTAGACTGCTGCTTCCTGTGTTGTTGCGATGCTGTGAAGCGAAGCTGGAGTGTCCTCTCCAGGGCACAAGCCAGGGCAGGGTAGTGTGGAGGACCAGCTCTTGCCCAAGAAGCAGGTTCTCCCTCTCCATGACACTGGTTGATCCAACGGTGCGGCAGAGCCGATACAGTTTGAGACTAGTGCCATCGCAGGAGTTGCCAGAGTGAGATTGCATGCAACCATGAACTGTCTATGGGACTCCAGATCCAGATTTTTCCTCAAGGTTTACTCCTGAAGCCTTTCCCCAAAAGAGATGTGGCCATGAGGCAGTGGAGGTTTTTGACAGAATTTTCCTTCTCTGTATGAGGCAGGTGGCACCAGGTTACACTGGTTACCAGTGGCAGGCATAGCCTGACCATAAACCCATAATACACTTTAAAAACATATTTTGAGGGCTGAAACACATTAATTGTATTTAAGTTCATTTCAATGGGAAAAACAGATTTGGGTCGCAAACAAATCAGGTCACAAACAGAGTCTCAGAACGAATTAAATTTGTGAGCTGAGGGTCCACTGTACAATGTTTGCGAGTGGAATCCAGAATGTCTCAAAACGTTTATTTTCTAGTCCAAAAAATGAGCTACTCAGACGGAAGTGTTTTCGGACAAATCTGGCCTGCAGCATCTTTGTACTTAGACTAAGTGGACAGCTCAACTTCTTCCTCGCTTTGCAGAGTTCGTTGGAGATTAATACTGCAACCATTCAAAGAGCAGTTACCGTAAAATGCTGTATATATACACACATTCTGGTTTCTACCACAGTTGGCTTTGACCAAAATGAGGGCTACAATTAGTGCTAAAAATCAATACCTGTGGTGTTGTGCTGGTACTGATCAAGTTAATTGGCAACACATCAGTGACACCAACATGACTGGGTATAACAGGAGCATCTCAAGAAGCAGAGTCTCTCAGCAGGAAATTTGGGGAGGGCTTCAACACTACATGGGCATATGGTGCAACAATTTAAGAATAATGTTCAACAAAAAATTGGAAAGAATTTGGAGATTATCATCTATAATACAATATATAATTAAAGGATTCAGAGAATCCAGAGAAATCTCTACACAAGGGACAAGGCCAAAACTTAATTTTGGATGGCCTTGATCTTTGGGCCCTCAGGTGGCACCATGTTAAAAACCAGACATGAGGTCTGTTGTGGAAATCATTGCATGGGCTCAGGAACACTTCTGAAAACCACTATCTGTGAACACAGTTTGTTGCTGCATCCACAAACCCACGTTAAAACTCTACCATGCAAAGAAGAAACCATATATAAACATTTGCATTCACCGGGCTAAATAGGAGAGGATACATCCGCCTTGTTACCAGCACACAGTTCAAAAGCCAGCATCTGTGATTGTCTGGGAGTTGATTAGTGCACATGGCATGGGTAGCTTGCACATGCAGGAAAGCGCAATCAATGCTGAACCATATATACAGGTCTTGGAGCAACATATGCTGCCATTCAGATGATGTCTTGTTCAGAAAAAGCTTTGCATTCTACATGCATTACAACAGCGAGGCTCTGTTGTAGAAGAGTCTGGGTGCTAAATTGGCCTGCTTGTGTTCCAGACGTGTCACCCACTGAAAACATTTGGCACATCATGAAATGACAAAGGAGACCTTGAACTGTTGAGCAGCTAAAATCCTACATCAGGAATGAAAGGGATAACATTTCACCTTCAAAACTCCAGCATTGGTCTCCTCAGTTCCTAAATGTTTACTGAGTACATGTACTGTTAAAAGAAGAGTTGATGCAACATAGTGGTAAATATGCCCCGTCCCAACTTTTTTGAAATGTGTTGCTGGCATCAAATTCAAAATGAGCATAAAACAATCCAATTTCTCAATTTGCTTTACTTGTTGTATTTTCTATTAAATACAGGTTTACATGATTTACAGATCATGTACTTTATTTACAACACAACGTACTGTGACATTTTGCCTTTGTCAATTTGCTTGACCACATCTTTACTTAGACATTTTACTTTATTATTATTATTTTTAAACGATTACACATCTCTAATTTTTTACCAGTCTTTGATTGTGTAGCATCTGCCATACATTTCGCTGCGAAGGAGTTATTTCTATAGAAATAATAATATAACAGAATGAGTGCATTAATACAAACTTGTGATTTGCCTTAAGCCGACATGACTCTCAGAGCTGCTTCTGCTACTGAAAGTTAATTAACACCTTCTGACCAATCAGATTCAAGTTCTCCAAACTTCTTGGCATTTATATGATGGTGCTGTGGTATAAATAGTGCTACACCTACAACAAAGCACTGTTTTATAAAAATATTGATGAAACTAAGTTTTCTTTTTTAAATAGTTATTTAAATAGATATTTCACGAGCTGCATCACAGTGTACAAATTGGGATGCAAGTTTATTATTGCCACCTCCGCAACCTTCACCTGGAAAAAACCTAGCTAGTTAATTTAACTGTACAGAAATGCAAATCACACAACCAAAAGAACATTAAATGTGCACATGCTGTCTTTTCTTGTCTTCTATTTCTTAGCCAGCCAACCTCAGCGAAGAGTCGGGCGGACGTGGTGAACTTGAAATATCACATCTGCAGGTGTAAAAGGCCAGACCAAACTAACTATTGTGCCTTTAAAATACACACACAAATGTGTCTGTGTGTACAGGGTCGAAACTTGGAGGGGTGTGGTACAGTACGCTTGCTGTCTGGAAAGGCAAGAGGTCAGCGTGAATGTATAATGGCCTCAAAATGCTCCACGGCTTGATGAGCAAGCACACACGAGCACACTTACCACAGCAGCGGTGTCAGCTACGCCAAAAGCAGCCTTCTGTCTCCGGCTTGTGATGTGACTGCAGTTCTCCTGTACCTTCTCCAGCAGCTGGCGGATCTGCTTGCAGTAATTGGCCACTTTGCATTCCTTCAGAAAAGCTTTCAGCTGGACGGAGGGGGAGAGAGAGGATGGCATAAAGAATCTGCACGTTCATGACGTTTTACAGCATTAGCAAAACCTGCCAAATCGGTTAAACTTAACAATAATCAGAATTTTATATGATCATTATCTGGCTGCGAAGGTACGTATAAAAATACTATTCTGATCATAAGCACAGTCGTGTTCCGACAATAAAAGGCAGGGATTAGCTGAAGCTGGCCTTTTAAAATACCCGCATGAATCATTACAGGCCAAAAGAATAAATATTCAGGGCTTGACTTTTAACAGTGCTTTGGAGGTCTGAGCTTTGGCCAAAGAACAGGATGTGGCCTGTGTGTGGTGTGTGTGCGTCTGTGAATGAGCGAGGAGTGGCCATGCTGCAGAAAGAAGCTGGACTGCTGCCTTCTTGTAGTGTGTGTGAGGCCTGAAAGTAGCTGGACGTGTGTGTATGTGTGTGTGTGAGTAGGACTATAGCCTGTGGTTGGGTGTCCCAGGCACAGCCTTCAGCGCCTCTTAAACAGGATGTGGGCCTAACAGTCGTCATCATGATAAAAAGAACCAAAGGTGGGGGGGGGGTTGACAAGAAAAGAAAAGAAAGGCAAGCCAGACAAGCCACAATAGAAGCCTGACCAGCACTCACTCGCTTCACAGACCTTCACTGGAAAACTGTCTATAAAAAAGCCCTCATAGTGAAAGGCTACACTTTGTGTCCTTGTTTCTCAACTGGTGGGTCACGACCAAAATGTGGGTCGCAGACCCTTTATGATTGGGCCACAGACTGATGGGAAGAAAAAAAACCTTGCTAAATGCAAATAATAAAACATAATCCCAAACAGAAAACCGTGGGAAAAATGTGACAATAACGGAATTTTTTCCCCAAAAAAATAAGAAAAAAATAGCAATAACAAAAAAAGGAGTACCTCCTGTAGCTGTTCCTATGGGCAATGAAAAATTCAGTCATGTCATGTGCATCCAATCAAATTGTCAAATATGGAGCCAAATCAGCTGTAGATAATTAAATGGAGATAAATTCTCTATTTCTAAAAAAAAAAAAAAAAAGCTGAGAAAAAAAAACTACACAAGGTAAATAAAATATGACAGGCATTTGTGCGGACAATGGCAAAAATTGTGTGGTGAGTTATAGACTGAGGAAAGCATGAAACCAGCGAAATTCATAATATACTTAGAGAAAAAACACAGGACTGAAGCTTGTTGAGTTTTGTAATTTATTATTTTTTCAAAATTAAGCAGGATCTGGAAATGTAAAAAAAAAAAGCCATATATATATATATATATACACTGCTCACAAAAATTAAAGGAACACTTTAAAGGAACACATTACATACATCAGATCTCAATATGAAGTTGGATATCTATACAAATAACGACAGGGCAATGTCTTAGGAACA